>CAUYQG010188710.1:0-17704 GCA_963574415.1 Tarsius wallacei | reverse complement strand
AGTGGCCGCTCCCGGCCACCGCAGCCTCGACCTGCTGGGCTCCAGCGATCCTTCCACCTCAGCCTTCCAAGTAGCTGGAACTACAGGCGCACGCTACCATGCCCGACTAATTTTTTGATTTATTGTAGAGATGAGGTCTTGCTTGCCCAGGCGGGACATGTTTTCTAAGTGCCACTGGGGAACTGGCTTTAGGCTGAAGATGACACAATAGCAGATTAGAACGACTAAAACTACAGTATCTAGAGTTCCCAAACTAGAAATAATCTTTTTTGGTGATTATTCCCATTTCAGTCAGTTTTCCAATTTGAGTGAGGTTTTGGTTGTTAACTGCTACCAAAAATAATCTGATATGTTAATTTGAATACC
Organism: Tarsius wallacei; assembly: GCA_963574415.1. Classification (NCBI taxonomy): domain Eukaryota; kingdom Metazoa; phylum Chordata; class Mammalia; order Primates; family Tarsiidae; genus Tarsius; species Tarsius wallacei. Next base: position 17,338 of record CAUYQG010188710.1, on the reverse strand, counting down.
ACTGAACTTTCAGTGCTTCTCAAAAAGATCTTTTTTACTTTTACATCAGAACACAAGTTCATAAACATAAATAATTGAAACAAAATCTTTACAAAACATTTATCTTAATACGCACACCATTATTTTCTGCTCTTGTTCACGTTTTTAAAATGCTGGTCCCAATTTGCTAAATTGACTTTACAACCCACCAATGGGTTACAAACTGCTCTTGAGAAACACTGTTCTCAGCCAGGATTCCAGTGACTAACCATAGCTTTTGCTGGATAAAATCCAGACTCAAAAGCCGTCTATGGCCTCGTCCCAGCTACTTCTCAGACTCCTGTCTTACCACCATTTGCAACCACCCTTCATAAAAAACGGCTTGTTATTCTCTGAATATATCACCACTTTGTGCATGATGTTCCCTTTACTATAATGCTTGCCCTCTTTTTTTTTTTAGATTTTTGTTACCCAAATGCAAATTTATTTAGATATGAAATCCTAAAGTAGAACCTTTAAATAAATAACCTAATACTTTTTGAATTCAAAAAAATCTAGATGATGAAATCCTACATATACTCAAGTCTGTGTGAAGCGTAAGGTCAAACTGGAAAGTGGACATTTGAACATCCCTCTGTCTTCTACCCTCCCCAAATACAGGCTTCTGAGTCTATCAGCCATCCCTTGGTGAAAAGCAGCAATCCCTGTTTCCCCAGATGCTCTTCAATAACAACAGCACAGGCTTGCCCTCTTATAAGCCAGCTTTTACTTGTCATTCAAATCTTTGCTCAGAGGTCACTTTTTTGAAGTCCCCAAACTCTATGTCACCAAACAGGATTAGGCCCCTTCTGTGTGCTGTTACAGACCTGTAGGCATACAACTACCAATCACATATACTACAGTTGCCTGTTTACTTAAATGATTCCTTCATTCAACCAAACTTATAAAGCCAGGGACTGGGACTTATTAACAACTTCTTGATAACTCTACCATAAGGCCTGATACACAGTAGGTGCTCAATATGTTTATTAAATAAGGAAGAGTATGCTACATCCTTGCCATATTCAACTCTCTGGTTGAGCTTTACAAAACAATATATATGGTACCATGTACAGGGACAGAGTTAAGTTACATTGCTGAGTATACCAAGACAAAAGATGGTCTTCCTCTCCAGAGACTTATATGCTAATGATTGTCAAGAATGTAAGCATATGTCTAATTCATTTCCCACATATTTTATAGTCCAATTTCCTGGAATATGTCTAACAAACTCTCAGATAGAAAATACCTATACATTTTTCAAGACTAGCCAAAAGCGGAAATGATGCCTTTTTTGTGACGTATTCACGGTTCCCCAGGCAAAATTCAGCATCAAGTCAGTGTTCCAAATTTTTTAAATTAACACATTCATCACCACCCACGCTGTATATTAGATCCACAGAACTTGTTCATCTTAAAACTAGAAGTTTGGACCCCTTGATCAACATCTTTCCATTTCCCCTACACCTCAGCCCCTGGCAACCACAGTTCTATTCTGTTTCTGTGAGTTCAACTTGTTTAGATTCCACATATTACTGAGATCACACAATATTTGTCTTTCTGTGTCTAACTTATTTCACTTAGTATAATGTCCTCCAGGTTCGTCTATGCTATTGCAAGTGGCAAGATTCCCTTCTTTTTTTATGGCTGAATATAATTCATTATATATATGGAATTTTATTACCATTTATATTCTTTGTCCATTTGTATGTTAACAGACACTATCTCTTTATCTATTTGTGTGTTAACAGACACTTAGATTGTTTCTATATCTTGGCTATTGTGAATAATGCTGCAGTGAACTTGGGAGTGCAGATATCTCTTCAAGATACTGATTTTAGGCTGGGCACAGTGACTCACACCTGTAATCCCAACACTTTGGGAAGTCAAGGTGGTAGGATCGCTTGAGGCCAGGAGTTGGAGAGCAGCCTGGGCAACATCGCAAGACCCTGTTTCTACCAGAAAGAGAGAGAGACAGATTGATATCAATTATTCTGGATGTATATTCAGTAGTAGAAGAGCTGGATCATATAGTAGTTTTCTATTTTTAATTTTTTAAAGAGCCTCCATATTGTTTTCCATAATGGCTATACCAATTTACTTTCCTGCCAATAGTGTACAAGTGTTCCTCCTCCACAACCTTGTCAACACTTGTTGTCTTCTATCATTTTTATAATAGCCATGCTAGCAAGTGTGAGGGGGGTTATCTCATTGTGGATTTGATATACATTTCTCTGATGTTTAGTGATGTTGAGCACTTTTTCATTTACTTGGCCATTACAGTGTTCATTGGAACAGAAAAGTATTCCAATTTCACACTGCATATTCATTGCAGAAATGGCATAATTATATTTTTTGGCACTCATCACTAAATAGTGAATTCCTTATGGGCAGAGAACACACCTAATTCACCTTTCCCACCACCCAGTAAAGAATGTGAGACAAAATAAGCATCTATAAATGTCCACAGAATAAATCATTTTGTTGTACTGAGTTATTCAGCGTAGCTCTACATTTTAGACTTACTAACTCCTCCCTTCTCCTGTTTCCTCCTACTTAATCTGAAAAAGAACTTCCTGCAAAGTTGATTCCCTATTGTTCATGCCTGGGTAATTTCTGTACACTTAAAGCTTTTCTCTCAGTACTCTAAAATCCTTGGACATAGTATAGCTTTCCTCTAATTCTGGGACATAAATTTGGTAGTTGAATCTGAGGCACCTTAATAATAGAAATGGTCTGTGTGCTTATATTTTAAGGAAAGGAGTTTAAGTTTCTCTGACATTTTGCCTTCTGTTCCAAAATTTATCTGTTTAATTTTAAAATAATGTTTTTAGTTCTTATAAGTTAAATAATGTACGTCACACACACACACAAACTTCTATCAAAATTGATGTCCTGGAAACACAAGCCTTGTTTACACTGTGGCTTCACATATACCTTGGTACACCACTGTATAGTTCAGTATGGGAAGCACAGCATTAAAGGAATTTTACTGCTATTTACTTCAAGGGCTTGAAAACACAAAAGCTGTACCTAGGGATGTTGCTGAAAGTTTAATGACATTATCCTGGCTTAATTTCTAACTACTTTTCCTTTAAATGGTTTCAGAAGCTTTACTTCTGTTATCTTCTTTTGTCCCAGAAGGAACAGAAGAAAGGGAAGATGGGTCAGTTTTGTCTGTGCTGCATTTGAGATGCCTGGTAGCATCTGGAGCTTGGGAAAGAGGTATTTGCTGGGAGCACAGATTTGGGAGTTGTCAGCAATTAAAGCTAAGGAAATGGATAGAGTGACTCAGAGTGTATATGCAGGAGAGAAGGCTGAAGTCAGACATTACGGGACAGACAGGATACGAAATCTATGAAAGAGACTGAGAAGTTGCCTTTAAGGGAGAAAAGGGAACCTGCAAAATTCATCACAGTACATAGCACAGTGTCTTCTTTGTAGGAGATACTCAATAGTTGTCAAATAAATTTAGCAAGCATATTTCTTCTCCTTTCAAAGCACTGTACTAGTACAGATAATATAGGGTTGACCCCTCAAAGGCCCAGAAGACCGGTTGGATAGACAAATCATAAAGTACAACATAGTAAGACAGATACTATGAAAGTGATTGCACATGAGGCATATTTGAGTACCAAGAAAGGAAGAAGTCAGTGTGGAACTTCTCATAAGAAACAATGCTAGAGCTGAATCTTGAAGAATGAATAGAAATTCATCAAGTATGAGGTAGAGAAGTCAGTTGAGAGGGCATTGCAGGCAGCAAGATCTAGACCAGGAAGGTATAAATGCACTGAATTGTGAAACAGTATGGAGTGCTTGAAAATTCCAAGTAAGTAATTTGGTACAGCTGGGATTTAGTATTTGAGAAAAAAGTGAAGGAAATGAAGCAGGAAAGTCAGGCAAGATCAGGTTACAAAGGGCCCTGTAAGACATGATAAAGTGTTTGGCTTTTATCCTGAAGACTAGGGGAAGAATTTTTAAATGGAGAGAAAAAGGATCAGATTTATATTTCAGAAAGACCATTCTTGCATCAGACTGGAAGATGGGTTAGAGGGGCAAGACTAGAAGCTAGGAAATCAAATAGAAAGCTCGTTAAGGAATCCAAGGGGAGTTGTCAGAAAACTAGATTAGACCAAAGACAGGTAGGACAAAGAGAAGCTGACAGATCAGACAGCATGAGGTAGGGGAAGAAGTTAAGAGTCGAGGATAACATCAGGTTCATGATCGAGCAGTGGGGTAGAGAAATTTCATTCACAGAGAATGAGAATAATGGAGAAGCAGATCTGGGATTATGGTAATGAATTTTGTTATAGACATTCATGTTAAGGAGCTGTCTTGTTAACAGTTGTTCTGGAGCTCAGAGAATATATGTAAGCTAGCAATTCAGACTTGAGAGTCATTCACATACATGGAAATTGAAGCAATTGGTTCAGACCCAGGCAGAAAACAGAGTAAGAAAAAAAGACTAGGATAGAACCAACACACAAAGGCCAGATGTACAGAGAGATCCAGGAGCCCTCTTGAGAGACTGAAAAGAAGGACTACAACTAGAACACTGGTGTCTTAAAATCAAGGGAAAGAAAATGTCAAAAATGTCAATTTGTACCTACCTCCCCCAATAGCTTGTGAATTCTTGGGGGCAGACATTAATTAGTTAATTTTTCTGTTCTAAGAACCTAGTGTTGGCCAAGCTCTAGAGTAGTGGTTTAATGAATATCTTTGGTCATTGGTCTTGAAAATCAAGACATTCACTGTTGACCTCTCATAGAGCTGCTCTTGAGAGACGCAGAAGCAGAAACCATAAAGACAGCTCAAGAAGTTTGTTGACAATGAAAAGGGAAGACAGGACAGAGACACGTCAATAACTTGAAAGGAGGGCACATTTAAAAAGTGAATTTTGAGGATTAACATGTTCATTTTATAATAAGCAATTTTGTCAGGCCTTTTAGTTGTAGAGACAGACACTTGGGAAAATCCAAAATTTTGGTTTGAGGGCAAGGGAGGGGGCAAGGGGAAGTTTTCTCCTCATTCCTCATTGTAGCTTCCATAGTTCTTCCACCTTTGTGTAAAGCCACTTCCCTTTTGGGACTCAAGACATTAGTCATCTCCTTCTAATGACCTTGAGCTTAGCTGCTAAGGGATAAGGAGTCTAAAGCACCCACTGGCCCAACTCACAGGAAGTCAATTGGCAAACTTGTGGTTTGAGTATGTCTATTTTTGAGGAAAAAGCATGCACAATATGTAGCCCAGAGCTAGTCACAAAATGAATCATAAAACTCAATCAGAGACCTACAGCAGACAGAATGTCATAAATTCAAAACATGACTAAGAAGTCAACATGAAGGTAGCAGAGATAGAATCAAATACTGGAAGGTCAAAGACCTCTCTAGAGGAGTTTTGCAAACACCAAGAACAAAATCCTCCATCCACTTTTTATAACAGGCTGGATCATTCATGGTGGGCTGGTGGGGTTTGGCATACAGGAAAATGGCTTCTAATCACTCTAATCACACATTTAGTGAAGTCTCAGGCCCAGTGACTTGCTCACCATCCCAAGACCTGCTATCATCCCCTCCATATGATTGCTCCATCTATGTAGATACTCCATGCAAAACTCTGGCCCCACAGTTTTCCTCTGTCCTCACCTCCAGTAACCCATCTAATCAGCAGACTCTTTTTACCAAACCTCTGGCTCTTTCATAACTATATCTGCTTTACCCCTGAAATTTTACCGTCCAGAATCTCACTCTGTAAACCTAGCTTCTTATTTCTGGCTCCCTCATTCTCAGGTATCAAACCTCCAACCTCTTGAAACTCTGGTTCTTTGGACCCTCTCTTTTATCCCCATGTGTACCAGACCTTTCTTCCTTTTCAACCCAGCCTAGATATCATAAGTCAATACCACCATTATCATGTCAGCGCCTATTGAGACCCTTGTCTTTCTCTCCCACCTACTAACCACCACATTTCTCTGCTCCTGTACCCTCATCATAGAGCACTCCTGGGAACAAAAATCATCATACAACTGCTGGAATTAACAAGAACAGAGAGCTAGGTCCTGAAAACAGCTCCTGCAAACTTTTTCCACTTTTTCTTTTTTGAGTTGGAGTCTCACTCTGTCGCCCAAGCTGGAGTGCAGTGGCACACTCACAGTCACTGCAACCTCGACCTGCTGGCCTCAGGCGATTCTTCCATTTCAGCCTTCCAAGTAGCTGGAAGTACAGATGCATACCACCACACCCGGCCAATTTTTTGATTTACTGTAGAGATGAGGTCTTGCCAAGTTGCCCAGGCTGGTCTTGAACCCATAGGCTCAGACATCCCCCTCACCTTGGCCTCCCAAAGTGCTGGGATTATAGGCATGAGCCACTGCGCCTGGCTTTCCCTTTTTAAAATCCTCCGTATCATCTTTTTCTCTTACTATCAGCACACTTAATCTCATTGCCAACATTTCAGGAAAAAAAAATGAGACTGTAGTCTCCTCAGTTCTATAGTCTCCTCAATTCTCTACCCTCTTGACCCTTATCTGCATCCAGGAACTAGGCAATTAGTTAAAAGTGACAATTCACCCAATGACCAAGATACCCAAAAGGCAATTCACCAACTTTTCCAAATTTATTAATTTTAAAATTGTTTCTTTTGGGCACCAAGATCTAACTTGGTGAAGTTAACTATTCGCCAAAAATTTGATTCTATTGATGATTTATAAAGTTTATAGCAACTGTGTTGCAAGGAAAAGTTTAAGAACTTTGCGGATTTTTTTTTTAAAGTTTTCAATTGGTTTCAGTTTGACTTAGTTTACTTTTAGTTTTACCAAAGTTTCTTCATTGGAGTCATCATGCAGCAGACTTCAATCTAACTCCATTGAATGGTAGTTTTGTGTGATACACATTTCGGACACTTATGATTCAGACACTTAAAACAAATAATGCTCATTTTATCCAGCTGATAAACAAATTTATGAATTAAAAAATAGTTAAACGAGCACTTTCCAATTCACTTATGAGACAAATATTATCTTTATAATAAAATCAGACAAAGACATAACAAGAAAATAAAAATACAGATCAACATCTCTTGTGAATATCAATGCAAAATTCCTCAACAAAATAACAGCAAACCAAATTCAACAGTACATAAAAAGAAGTATACACCATGCCAAGTGGAATTTGTCCCAGGAATGTGAGGTTGGTTTACCATCCTAAAATCTATTACTATAATACACCAAGTCATATCAATAGAATTAAAAAAAGAAATCACATGATTATCTCAGTATACGCAGAAAAAGCATCTGACAAAATCAGACATCTTTTCATCATAAAACACTTGATAAACTAGGAACAAAGGAAACTTTCTAAATAAAAGGCATGTATGAAAAACCACACCTAACACATACATAGTATTAAAAGACTGGATGATTCCCCCTTAAAATCAGGACACTTTAAAACCAGTGTCTACTCTTGCCACTTCAACTTAACATTGTACAGAGTTTCCACCAGGGAAATTACAGAAAAAAAAATAATAAAAGACATATTGGAAAGAAAGAAGTAAAACTACCTCTATTTGCAGGTGACATGGTCTTGTATATAGAAAATCTTAAGGAACCACCAAAAAAAAAAAAAAAAAACTATTAATACTAACAAATGAGATTACAGGATACAAGATGGATATACAAAATTCAGCTGCATGCAAAAACCAATTATATTTCTACACAGTAGGAAGGAACCACCCAAAAATGAAATTAATGAAACAAATCTATTTATAATAGCATCAAGCAGAATAAAATGCTTAGGAATTGCCGGGCGTGGTGGCTCACGCCTATAATCCCAGCACTTTGGGAGGCCAAGGTGAGAGGATTGCCTGATCCCACGGGTTCGAGACCAGTCGAGGCAACTTAGTGAGACTTCGTCTCTACAATAAATCAAAAAATTAGCCAGGCATGGTGGTGCATTCCTGTAATTCCAGCTACTTGTAAGGCTGAAGCAGAAGGATCGCCTGAGCCCAGCACATGGAGGCTACAGTGGCCAGAAGCGTGCCACTGCCCTCCTGCCTAGGTAACAGAGTGAGACTCCAACAACAACAACAACAAAAATGCCTAGGAATAAACTTAAAAAAAGAAGTGCAAGACTTATACACTGAAAACTACAAAACATTGTTAAAAGAAATTTGTAAAGAACTAAATAAATGGAAAGATGTGACATGTTCATGGATTGGAAGATTTAACATTAATAAGATGTCAGACCGAGTACAGTAGCTCATGCCTGTAAACCCAGCACTTCGGGAGGCTAAAGCAGAAGGATTACTGGAGCTCAAGAGTTCAAGACCAGACTAAGCATCATAGTAAGACCTCGTCTCTACAAAAAAATTAGCTGGCATGGTGGCACACACCTGTAGTCTCTGCTACTTAGAAGCCTAAAGTGGAAGGATCACTTGAGCCCAGGAATTTGAGGCTGCAGTGAGCTGTAATTGTGCTACCACTGCATTCCAGCTTGGGTGACAGAGTGAGATCCTCCACCAAAAAAAAAAGAAAGAAAGAAAGAAAGAAAAATGCCTAACTGACTTACATATTTAGCACAATATCTATCAAGATCACAGCTGCCAATTTGTAGAAATTGCCAAATCAATCCTGAAATTTATATGAAAATTCAAGGGATTCCTAATAGCCAAAATAATCTCGAAAAAGAACAAAAAGTCAGAGGATTCACATGTCCTGATTTTAAAACTTACTACAAAGTAATCAAGACTGTGTAGTACTGGCATAAGGATAGGCATACAGTTCAATGGAATAGAATTGAGAGTCCAGAAGTAAACACTTACATTTATGTTCAATTCATTTCTGACAAAAGTGACAAGACAATTAAATGGGGGAAGCCTTTTCATCAAATGATGCTGAGATAACTAGATATCTACATGCAAAAGAATAAAGTTGGTCTCCTACCTCACACCACATACAAAAATTAACTAAAATGGATCATTGACCTAAATGTAAAAGTTGAAGCTATTAAAACTCCTAGAAGAAAGCACAGTGGTAAGTTTCTTGACCTTGGATGATGGCTTTTTAGATATGACACCAAAATCACAAGCAACAAAATAAAAATTAGATAAATTAGACTTCATTCAAATAAAAAATGTTTGTGCTTCAAAGCACACCATCAAGGAAATGAAAAGAAAATTCACAGAATGGGAGAAAATATTTTCAGATCACATATCTGACAAGGAACTTGTATCCACAATACATAAAAAATCCTTACAACAACTTAGCAATAAAAAAAAAATTTTTTTTAATGGACAAAGATGGAGGGCCAGTTAGCTCAGTTGCTGTGCTGATAAAAATGGGCAAAAGATTTGAATAGACATTTCTCCAAAGAAGATATACAGTTTCTGGTTTGACAAGAACTGGAAGCTGCACCAGGTTCTCACTGTGAAGGCTGGAGGAAATTTCCTCATGCTCCAGCAGGAGAACATAATGAGTAACAAATTTAAAATATGCTCAGAACTCATTGTTCTTCTTGACAAGGCCTGCCCTCCAGGAAACTATTTTACCAGAGCCTAACCAACTTGGGTTTTACCAAAGCCTAACTAACATGGGGGAAAGGAAATACCCAACTTCAGCCCCCTCTAGCCTTCCTGTCTCTCTAAGGTGGAGTGGGGAGGTGTGGGGAGAGGAGCTGAGAAGCACTTGTGAAGGTCACAGCCCAGAAACACAGGCTCACTAAAAGACTGAGATCTAGTCATAAAACTATAGAATGCTTCCCTTCTCATACCTCCACTTTCTCACTATATCATTGGGCCCTTGTATAATAATAACAGGGGGTTACAGCTAAAAGAACTACAGCCCTCAGACTCTATTTGAGAAGGCGTATGCAGGAAAATCCAAAGACAAAGAATAAGCCAAAAATAAGGACACTAGAGAAAATTTTAGCTTATGATACCACAACTATAAAAACATAGTAAACACAGCCTAACTCCTAGCCAGATAAACACAGAACCTCACATTGAAGGCCTATCTACCTCAGTTCCTTTTTACCTGATACATATATCCAGTTCCAACAAAAGTTACAAGACATGCTAAAAGGCAAAAAACAAAATTTGAAAATACAAAGGAAGCATCAGAACCAAACTCACGTGCACAGACTTTGGAATTATCAGACTGGAAACCTAAAATAATGATTATTATATGTGAAGGGCTCTAATGGAAAAATGAATAACATATAAGAACAGAAGGATAGTGTAAGCAGAGCAAAGGAAACTCTAGAGACAACCAAAAGGAAAATGTTAGAAATTAACAGCAGTGTAATAGAAATAAAGAACATTTTTTGCCAGGCACGGTGACTCACGCCTGTAATCCTAGCACTTTGGGAGGCCACGGTGAGAGGATTGCCTGAGCCCGCAGGTTTGAGACCAGCCTGGGTAACTTGGTGAAACCTTATCTCTACAATAAATCAAAAAAATAGCTGGGCAGTGTGGCGTGTACCTGTAATTCCGGCTACCTGGAAGGCTGAGATGAAAGGATCACCTGAGCCCAGCAGGTCAAGGCTGCAGTGGCCGGGAGTGTGCCACCGCCTCCTGGGTGACAGGGTGCGACTCCAACTCAAAAAAAAAAGTTTTGATGGACTTATCAGTAGACAGGACATGGCTGAGTGAAGAACCAGTGAGCTTGAAAATATATCAATAAAAACTTCCCAAACTGAGTAACAAAGATTAAAAAGAATGAGAAGAAGAAAAGGAGGGGGAGGGGGAGGAGGAGGAGGAGGAAGAGGAAGAAGAAAGAGAAGGAGAAGAAGAAACAGTATCCGAGAACTGTGGGACAATAATAAAAACAGAATGAGGAGGAGGAGGAGGAGAGGGAAGAAGAGGGAAGAGGAGGGAAGAAGAGGGAAGAAGGAGGAGGAGAAGGTGGAGGAGAAGGAGGAGGAGAAGGAGAAGAAGAAGAAACAGTATCCAAGAACTGTGGGACAATAACAAAAGGTAAAACATACATGTAATGGAAAATACTAGAGAAGAAGGACAGAAAGAAAGAAAAGAAATATCTGAAGTAATAATGGCGGAGAATTTTCTGAAATTGCTAACAGATAGTAAGTCACAGATCCAGAAAACTCAGAGGATACCAAACATGATAAATATTTGATCAAGTAGAAACATATTCAAACTACAAGACAAAAAAATCTTGAAAGAAACCAAAAAAGATATACAGATGGCCAATAAACATATAAAAAGATGCTCAACATCATTAGTCCTTAAGGAAATGTGAATCAAAATCACAATGATATACCACTTCATACCCACCTGGATAACATCAAAAAGATGAACAATAACAAGTATTGAAAAGGATATGGAGAAACTGGAAGCTTCATCATTGCTGGTAGAAGCATATAAAATGGTGCTCCTGCTTTAGAAACATTTGGCAAATATTTTCTCAAAATGTTAAACACAGAGTTATGTACCATACCAGCATATACCTAGGTATATACCCAAGAGAAAAGGATATGTCCACATAAAAAATTAACATACAAATGTTCATGGCAGCATTATTTATAATAGTCCCAAAGTGGAAACAACCCAAATGTTCGTCAACTGATGAATGGGTAAACGAAATGTGGCATATCCATACAAGGGGGTATAATTCAGCCAAGAAATGAAGTACTGATACATGTTATAACATGAATCAATACTGAAAACATTGTGCCAAATGATAGAAGCCAGACACAAAAGGCCACATATTGTATGACTCAATTTATATGAAACGTTCCAAATAGGCAAATACATAGAGACAGAAAGTAGATTATTGGTTGCCAGGAGCTGAGAGAAGGAGAGAATGGAGTAACTGCTAATGGGTATGGGGTTTCTTTTTAGGTGATGAAAATATTCTGAAATTTGATTGTGGTAATGAATGTACAGCTAACTGTGTGAATATACTAAAAAGCACTGTGAACTGATAAACTTTATGACATATAAATTGTATCTCATAAAGTTGTTACTTAAAAAATCCAAAATAAAAAAGTAATTATTTAGAAGTAGTAATAACTACATAATCAATAATAAGGATAAGCAGAGCTCTTCCTAAAATACAGTCTTCCTACTGTGATATGAATGGAACTGGCAGAAATTCTGCAAATGTTTCTCAGATATCACTATGGCAGAAGACCCATTTATCAATGGCCATCATGATATCCTGGAAAAAACTGTCTTGGACTAATAAGTTTATAATAGGGTTTATATTTTTAATTTTATCACTTACTGTAGGAATTATTTTTTTAAAGAGATAGTTGCGCTCCCATGTGTAGTAACTATTATACTGATTACCAACCAGTATGGAAATACAGGATAGCCATATTTCAGCCCACATCTGCATATCTATTAAAAGTATAAATGCACAAAAATGCTAAAAGGAAAAGGCAAGCTATTGGATTTAAAATATGTTAGAAGAGAGAATTTCTTCTCACCCCCAAATTATTTATACAATTTTTGACATTTGAGTCATTGTACAACACTTGTAGAGTAAAATGCACATGAAATTCCCATTCCCAAAAGTCAGAGATCCAAAATAAGGAAAAACTTAGAATACACTGAACTTTGGCCAACCATGGCAAAATGAGTTCAGTAAAACAGCTGCAAATAAAAGTAAAACTAAGCTTTAAATTGGCCAATTGATGCTTTGTAGAAATCCTCAAAAGTATTTAAAATCAACCCAACCGCGCAAATTGTTGTAAACTTTGCACATAATTAAAAGAAACAAAATTTTGGTAAACTGACAAAATTGGTAAATTCCAGCAAATTGATCACTCTATGAATTAAAGTCCACAGAACTAGCTTCCTTACTTCCCATCCCAGTGGATTGGAGTCCTTCCCCTTCTCCACATTTAATCCCTCCACCTGTGTTCTAGATCCCATCTCCTTCTGCTTTTTCTGGCTGTTGCTCTGTAGGAGAGAATTGGGAGTTTCCTTTTTCTTTCCTAGAGTCTCTACAGGGAGTTGGAGTCCTTCAGAGCCTGGAAAACATCCTTACTCTTAAAAGATCTCAACTCAGACGGGCCTGGACTCTGGCCATTTTTAAATACTCCTCACTTCTTCCAGGGCTGGGCTCTGCTGAGGAGCTCTAATGACTTGTGACTTAAGTATCTGAATGGGGTGCTAAGGCTTGGAACAGTCTGAAACGAAGCACTAATGCTACTCGGTGCTTCCTCCGCACTAAGAAGGAACAGAGAAATAACAGAGCCAGTGAAAATTTGTCTGTTTGCCATCCTGTCATTCAGATCACAAGGCAGACCTTTTGGGTCATCTTTACTTTCCCATTTGGTCATCCTCCCACTGCCCTTCCTTGTCCCCAGTTAATTGGTCCTCTCGCTGCTTCACTGTCTTTTAGCCTTTCCCTTCATGGACTCACCCCTCAGTCTTTCCTGTTCTGACACCTCCATGTCATGGTGACAGACCCCTGAATTCTTAGCCCTTTATACACCTCTGAGTCTCTACTTCCTGTGTAAGAGACAAGGCTTTGCTTAAGTTCTCCACTTCTGCACATTCTTCCACATGTCTGAGGAGAGGAGTCACCACTCTCCAGACTCCCCAAGACCCAAATAGAGACAACTACTCCTCCATCTCCACCCCTAAATTTTTGAGAATCATGCCATCTTATATACAAGCCTCTATCTTTCTCAGTGTTGTCATGAAATGGCCATCCCTCTTTTTCAAGGATTTAGGTATAGGAGTATCTATATCCTTTGTTCTTTCACCAGCATCCTCAATTCCTTGTCCTTTAGGCTTGTTAGGCTATCAGCTATCATTCCCCTTAATGGTGTCCCCACCCCCTTTAAAACTTTCTTCAAGATTTCTAATATATTGCCTCCCCAAAGCCTATATTTCACAAAACCCCAACTCTTCTCCAGAGAGAATGAGATCATCAGGTATGATGGCTTCAAATTTCCACCATGACCACCTTCTTTCCCCACTGCCACATACCCTCATCCATATACATACCTGCATTCTCACTCTTTTCCCCTTTCAGTCTTAAAGGAAGAAGTACTCTTCTAGGTACTTCTAGGTAAAGACCAATCCCCTCTTGTTAGCATGGTTAATTCTTTGGTCCCTCCTCTCTCCTCTGGGACCTTGCTCCATTCTCTCCATCAGCTCTTTACCTGTAGCGTTAAACATGCTCCAGTTGCTTTATTCCAAACACTTCCTCAACCACACTCCTCTCCACACTCCTCTTGCCAACTCCCTGTTACCTACCCCCCTCCTTCCTCTCTCTCCTTCTGTACTCTCTGAGTAGCTGTCCTTAATGCTGTTGTCTCACTAACATCCTTTCTTTATCCAGCAACTGCCTTCACATCAGTCATTCATTTAACAGATATTGATTGAACATTGCTTTGTGCAGGCATGGCATATATGTGCTGCAATGGTGAACAAGACAGGTTTACTGCTTAATGTTGTATAATATAGGCATTTAACCAAATATTCACACACCAGAAAGAATGTAAACTTGCAACTGTAATAACTGCCACAGAAGAGAAGGACTAGGCACTAGGACAACCCATGATATGATTTGACCTAGTCAGAGAGATCAGGGAAAATGTCTGTGATGATGTGACACTTCAGCAGAGATTTGAAGGCTAAATGGAGGTCAGTTAACAGAGGAAGGGACCAAAGTATGCCCTGGGCAAAAAGTCAAGCCAAAACATTTTTAATACTTAGTCTGAATGGGAGCTGCCATCTTTGCCCCCTGCTCCCAAGATTGATCTGGATGAGCATATGCGTCAACCCAGACCATCCAGAGTCTTTGCTTAGGATTTCTGAATTTTTTGTTGTTTTAAGACGTGTTTTTAAAAATTAAGTACACATAATATTGATTTGAAAATGAATCTTAAAAATCAGTAGGAGGGCCACCACCTCGGGTCCCCTCCCACTGAGGGTACTTTTCTGTCCTCTTAATAAATCCTGCTTTCATAAAAAAAAAAAATCAGTAGGAAGGAGGAGAAAAGACAAATTTTCCATACAGAAGAATGCCAAGTAACATATAATATATATGTTATAATATATATCATATGTACCCCCACTCCAGCAGGTGGAGCTTAATCTTCCCCTCCCTGGATATGGAAATTAGTGACTCATTTCTACAGAATAGAATATGGAAAGGGAAAAAAAGTAGCTTTACAGTGGAGGGAGCTTAATCCAGTGATCAAGGTTAACATTACCAATGTTGATATGTACCCCCTGATGTGACATAGTGAGAAAGGCACTTCACCACTGTGGCATTCTCTCTCCCTAGTCTAATCATAAGGAAAACATCAGAGAAATAAAAAGTGAGGGACATTCTACAAAATGCCTGGTCAGTACTCTTCAAAACTGTCAAGGTCATTTTAAAAAAAAGAGGAAAGGAAAGATGGAGAAACTGCCACATATCAGAGGAAACTAAACATGACAACTAAAGCAATGTGGGATCCTGGATTGAATCCTGGGATAGAAAATGGACATTAGTGGAAAAACTGGTGAAATCAGAACAAAGTATGGAGTTTTGTTAATAATAATGGACGAATGTTGGGAGGAAACTGAGTGTAAGTTATATGGGAATTTTTAGTACTATCTTTGCAACTTTTCTATAACTATAAAATTACTCCAATATAAAAAGTTCATTTAAAAATCAGTAGGAGAAAAATAAAGCTGACAAGCAAACTAAAATGAAAAACAAACTGGGAACACAGAGAAACTCTTGCTGGCATTTAAGTTTCTGGTTCCATTTGCCAGTCATCTCTAAGGTTTGGTTAACCGGACCAATAAATCTACACTTCTTCATTTAACTAATTCAAATTGGGTTTCTTTCACGTGCAATTAACTTTTCACTCTCATACACTGTCACTACTGTTTTGCCTCCACTTTGTCCTGTCCTCCCCATGGGTGATATCTATCCCCTCCTCTCTCTCTTTTTTTTTAGAGTCGGAGCCTCACTCTGGTGCCCAGGCTAGAGTGCAGTGGTATGTTCATGGCTACCACAACCTCAACCTGTTGGGATCAGGCCATCCTTGCACCTCAGCCTTCCAAGTAGCTAGGACGACAGGCATGCACCACCACGCCTGGCTAGTTTTTTTTATTTTATCATAGAGATGAGGTCATGCTATGTTGCCCAGGCTGGTCTCGAATACTTGGGCTGAGGCAATCTTCTAGCCTCCACCTTCCAAAGTGCTGGGATTACAGGTGTTAGCCACCATGCCTGGCCTCTCCTCTCCTTAGAGTTCTAAGATCACCAGCTATATCCTGGTTCCAAAATCTATCAGACTCATCTTCCTAAAGTATTTTTACTCTAATGACAACTCTTACTCTAGTTGCTGTTTCTTTCCTTGGCTTCTATGATAACACACTGGACGTTACTCTCTTATTTAATTCCTTCTCTGTTGGCTGCTTCTTCTCAATCTCCTTCAAGACTTTTCTTTTGTCATCCAATCCTTAATGGTTGTCCAGACATTCTTCTCACTACACACTTACTGTAGGTAATCACATTCATTCTCATGGTTCCACTCACCACCTATACACCAATGGCTCTGCACTATATGCCTTCAGTTCAGCTTTCTCTTCTAAGTTGCAAATTTTATACTCAACCACTTATTAGACATCTTCATTTCGCTATCTCACATATATCTTAAACTCATCATATCCAAAACCAAATTCATCATCTTATTTCTCTTCCCACAAATCTACTCCTCCTTTGCTTCCCCAACTTCATAAATAACATCACTTATGTATAACCCAGGAATATGGAAGCCATCTTAGAATCCTCCCATACCACACCCCTCACTTCTAGTCAGCAGCAAGTGCTATAGCTTTATTCCTCTAATTTATCTCATAGCTTACTCCTTTTTTCTAATTCTACTATCACTACCTTAGTTTAGACCCTCCTTATAAGCTAGGCAATTGATACTGACTCCTGTCTGGTCTCCTTTCATCTTTAGTATTGTAGCCAAAATGATGCTGATTACACATGACCTGATCTATTTTATTTCCCTTATTAAATAAACCATTCAATAACTCCTCAAAGTCCAGACTTTTTGCATGATATATATTTTCCATGATTTGACCCCATTTACCTTTCCTGGTTTCTCATCCCACACAAGCTCAACACTCCAGCCAAGCCAATCTGCTCAGAACCACCACCACTGCCACCTGCATAGAGCTATTTTCTTTCTTTCTTTCTTTCTTTTTTTTTTTTGAGTTGGAGTCTCACTCTGTCGCCCCAACTGGAGTGCAGTGGCTGCTCCCGGCCACCGCAGCCTCGACCTGCTGGGCTCCGGAGATCCTTCTGCCTCAGCCTTCCAAGTAGCTGGAACTACAGGCG
>CAUYQG010188709.1:0-10980 GCA_963574415.1 Tarsius wallacei | reverse complement strand
CAGGTTGCTGCAAAATTCATGATTTTGTTCTTTTTTATGGCTGCATAATATTTCATTGTGTATATGTCCCACATTTAAAAAATCTAGTCCTCTTTTGATGGACAGTATGGTTGGTTCCATGATCTTGCTATTGTGAACAATGCTGCGATAAACATACGTGTGCAGGTATCTTTTTCATAGAGTGATTTTAGTTCTTCAGGGCATATTCCCAGTAGGGGGATTGCAGGGTCATATGGAAGGTCGATTTTTAGAGCTTTTAGGAATCGCCACACTGATTTCCACAGAGGCTGTACTAGTTTACACTCCCACCAACAGTGTAGAAGTGTTCCCTTTTCGCCACATCCTCTCCAGCATCTTATTTTTTGAGTTATTGATAATGGCCATTCTGCCTGGAGTTAGGTGGTATCTCAGTGTAGTTTTAATCTGCATTTTCTTGATGACTAGTGAGGTTGAACATTTCTTCATGTATCTGTTGGCCACTCGTATGTCTTCTTTTGAGAAGTGTCATTTTGTCTGACAAAAGCCTAACATCAAGGATCTACAAGGAACTCAAACGTGCTAAAAAGAAAAAACAACCCCATTACAAAGTGGGCAAAAGATATGAACAGAAAAGCTATAATTTTCTGAACCTAAATAAAGTCCCATGACTGAAATGACTTTTAAATATTTTCTGGCCAGGCTCGGTGGCTCAGCCTGTAATCCCAGCACTTTGAGAGTCTGAGGGAGTGAATTGTCTGAGCCCACAGGTTCAAAACCAGTCCGGAAAACTTGGTGAGACCTCTACAATTAAAAAAAAAAAAAACTAGTCGGGCATGGTAGCGCCCACCTGTAGTTCCAGCTACTTGGAAGGCTGAGGCAGAAGGATTGCCGGAGCCCAGCAGGTCGATGCTGGAGTGGCCATGAGTGTGCCAAGGCACTCCAGCCTGGGCGACAGAGTGAAACTCCAACTCAAAAAAAAAAGAAATATTTTCCTATAGGTTTTCTTTATTATAATAAAGACCCTATTCTCATTTTTAATTTGAATACTATCCATTCCAGTTTGGAAAAATTTACAGACTTAGGTAATTTGTTATATTTCTATTCCTTAGGCAAGATAATATCAAAATTATAATCAGATGAGTAATGGTTTAGTTTATTTTTAATTTAAGGTTCAGCAAGTTTGCTATTTACAAGTTTGCATGCTTTATTTAAAATAGATTACAGATGCCTCACACGTCTAACTCCAGGTATGTTTGATGAGATTTGTTTAGTGTAATTTTTTACTACAGTGACTTTTTAAAAAAATTTTTTTTTTTTTTTTTGAGTTGGAGTCTCACTCTGTCACCCAGACTGGAGTGCAGTGGCCGCTCCCGGCCACTGCAGCCTCGACCTGCTGGGCTCCGGCGATCCTTCCACCTCAGCCTTCCAAGTAGCTGGAATTACAGGCGCGCGTTACCATGCCTGGCTATTTTTTTTGATTTATTGTAGAGATGAGGTTTTGCTTGCCCAGGTGGGTCTCGAACCCGCGGGCTCAGGCAATCCACTCACCTCAGCCTCCCAAGGCGTGGGATTACAGGCTGAGCCACCAAGCCCGGTTTACAGTGACTTTCAAATAGCAAACAAAGGATGTGAACTATATAATAATTTTCTTTCTTTCTTTCTTTTTAAAAAAAAGATACAGGGTCTCCCTCTTTTTCCCAGGCTGAAGTACAGTGGCACAATCATAGCTCACTGCAGCCTTGAATACCTCAGCTCAATCCATCCTCTTGCCTCATCCTCCCAAGTAACTGAGACAACAGGTACACACCACCATGCCCAACTAATTTTTTTTTAAAAAATTGTTTGTAGAGACAGGATCTTGCTTTGTTTCCCAGGCTGGTCTTGAACTCCTGGCTTCAAGCAGTCCTCCCACCTCATGTGCCTGACCAATAATGTTTTAATTAATCATTTATGTACAATATAAGAACTTGAAATTTGCTATTGAACAACAACTGACTACACTTACCTACATGGTTCGATCAAAGTGTTTTTTAATGGTGGTAAAATACACATAAAACCATTTTAAACCATTTAAAAATGTACTGCTCAGTAGTATTAAATATATTCAAATTGTTGTGCAACCACTCTCTGGAACTTGAAACTCTGTACCCACTAAACAACAATTCTCCACTCTCTCCCTAACCCCTGGCAACCACCAGTCTTTGTTTTTTATGAATTTGGCTACACTAGATACTCATATAAATAGAATCATACAACACCTGTCTTTTTGTGACTGGTTTATTTTACTTAGCATAATGTTCTCAAGGTTCATCCATGTTGTAGCATTTGTCAGAATCCCTTTCCTTTTTAAAGCTGAATAATATTCCCTTGCATGTGTATACCATATTTCGCTTATCCATTCATTCATCCATGAACACGTGGGTTGCTTCTACATTTTAGTTATATTGTAAATAATGCTATTATGAACATAGGTGTATAAATATCTCTTCAATTCTTTCCATTCTTTTGGGTATCTACTCAGAAGTAGAATTGCTGGATCACATGGTAACTCTACTTTTAATTTTTTAAGGAGCTGCCATACTGTTTTCCACAGTGGCTGCACCGTTTTACACTTCCACTTGCAGTGTACAAGTGTTCCAACTTTTTCATATTCTCACAAACACATATTTTCTGTTTTGTTTTTGTTTTATTGATAGTAACAATCCCAATGGGGGTAAGGGGACATCTCATTGTGGTTTTAATTTGCATCTTCCTAATTGGTCAGAGTATTTTTGAAACAAAACTTTTGGAACTAATTTCAGAGCTAATTTATGAACGCTGCTCAAGAGAGTAATTTTCATAATTGTATAAGTGCAAGACAATTTCCTTTTTTCTCTGTCCGTGCTTTACTGAATATATCAATTCCGAGATTGACTTGGACTGAGAGTGGCTTAAACCAGTATGAGTTTTTTTTTTTTTTTTTTTAATGAAACTGGAAATAAGCAGTCTAGAGCTGCTATGGCAGCTAAAGATGCCCAATCATTTGTGTCTTTTTGTCTGCCATCTTTGATGCATGGATTTGTTTTTCTTTTCTTTTTCTTTTTCTTTTTTTTGAGTTGGAGTCTCACTCCATCATCCAGGCTGGAGTGCAGTGGCACACTCACGGCCACCTCAGCGTCAACCTGCTGGGCTCCAGCGATCCTTCCGCCTCAGCCTTCCAAGTAGCCAAAGCTACAGGCGTGTGCTACCATGCCCGGCTAATTTTCTTATTTATTGTAGAGATGAGGTCTGGCCAAGTTGTCCGGGCTGGTCTGGAACCCTCGGGCTCAGGCAGTCGACTCGTCTTGGCCTCCCAAAGTGCTGGGATTACAGGCTGAGCTACTGAGCCTGGCCGATGCATGGATTTTAATCTCATAATCACAGATGACTTCTGTGTCTCCAGGCAGTATTTATATATTCCTGGGAGGTGGAAGAGGAAGGAGCTAGGATAAAAGGCAAAAAATGTGGGTGCCAATTGAGCTATAGTTACGTTTAATACACTTTTCCAGAAGGTTTATCAAATGATTGTCCCTGAATGCTTCTTAATCAGTTCTTTGACTCACAGTTACCCTTTGCTTGATGAGAGGCTAGGAAATGTAATTTTATAGCTGGGCTTATTTTTCTTACCTCTCTTAAGAAAGTTGGGGTTCTGTTACTAAGGAATCAGAGAGTAAAGAGTTTTATGTAGACTCCTGGATGTGTTTCCTAAGCCCAGGTATTCTTTTTATTTTCTATATTTCATTTTTAGGCAATGAGTTGACCTGCAAACCAGGAGTCAGATTCTAGAATCCAGAGGACAGTTTGTAGGGAACATCAGGAAATGGACTGTCTACCATAAGCAAATATCTTCTAGCCTAATATAAATACCATAATGTGAGTTTAATTGGTTGAGGAAAGTAAATGCTAATCGCTTAAAAGCCAAATCGCAATAAAGAAGTGACTTTGTTTTTAAAATAGTATCATTCGAAGTAACAAAATATCAAAATTTAGTGAATTGTTACCTTGAATCTGTTACATTTGCAGCTGGAAGTACTGAAAACCACTTTGTTTAAAATTATTTGTATCAAGTATCATGAGCCAAGAAAATGTACATTTGTGTAATTTTGGTTTAAAATCTTCCTGACCCAGCAACTGATTTTTAATATGATCAAATAATAATTTGTTTCATTTTAAGTGCCCAAATTTGATTAGCCTTGCCTAGCTAAAGAAAGACCAGAGAAATTAATTCTTCCCGTTTACCTTCTCATCTGCTTCTGAGTGCATATTTCAGCTCTAGAATTAAGAAATTTTCTCGAAAAAGAAAGAAGCACAGAGGCAGTTTAAGTACCGCATCAAACAGGGAATTTATTTTGTGTATATTGTGTCAGATGGAGATATTGAGGGGGCAGACGTATGGAAAGAATGTGAGAGGAGGTTTACAATGTTAGGAGACTTAGTGTTTTTATTTATGTTCATTTTTGTCTCTATTCTACCCAGTATATTTGTGTATTGTTTGTTTGTTTGCTCTGTCTTCCCTGTGCTCATTTTTCCTCTTCCACTGTTAGTCTGATATCATTTATTTTTAGTTTACTGTGAATGCATTTCAGAACCCAAACTGGAGTTGCTGGAGTACTATTTGAAAGAGCTGTGTGTTCTATTCAAAGGTCACTCACTACTCCCAATTGCAACTAACCCAGAAGAAAGAGGGACCTGGAGCATGAGCAAAGAGAGCACAGGTTATTCTGCTTAACAACGTAATTCTGTTTTATCCATCTTTGTCTTCTGCACTCTTCTCTTTGTAGTACAAGCTTCTCTTCTCACATCAACACCTGTAGCTCAGTGGTCCTGCTTCCTCCTCTCAAGCTGCAGCATCACCCATTATTTGGAATCATTTGGCATCCAGAACACCTGGGACTGAGTGTTTTAAAGACAGGTGGGCTGCATATGGATGCACTTCTCATAAAGATCCCAGAAGGGGCTAGGAAATAGGCAAAAGGAATCAGAGTAGATTATGACTGAGTAGAGAACAGAAGGTCCTGAAATTTGTCTACTGGTTAGCTGGGTCTAAGGCTTAGGTATTTTAGTGCATCAAATTAATATACTAACACATAGGACTCTAATGAAGATTAAATTGTCAATGTGGGACACTTCATAGATACTAAAAAAAAAACACAAAAAGAGGATAAAAACTCTTAAGATTGCAGTGATTTAGATGAGCTCTCATTATTTGTTTAGACAAACCCTCACTATTTAAATTTGTTGTAATGCATGACAAGAAGTATATGCAAACCTATATTAAGTAGAATAATATGTATAAAATGTTTATGATAGTTGCTAAAGTTGCAAATATATAATTAATGATATATTTTTATGTTGTATGTTTATCATATAGTATAATTTATAATATTCACTATTCAATAATAATAGACATTTGATGAAATTATTAATTAATTGGTATTTTATAAGATTATCTTTAAATTTCATATTGTTATACCTTTACTTTAGTGGCCATGTAGCAGTGTTCCTATTCATAAATTTTCTAAATTGGTGGGAACATTGGTATGGATTCTGTTTATTAAATTTTACTGATAATTATAAGCCATATCTTCATCTAAATTTTATATTCCAAGTTCCTATAATTCAAAATGTCAGAATAATTTCTGTCACTGATTGTGGAGGTATCTCTTTCCTACAAGTTTCTCTGCTGTTTTGTCTGGATTTATATTTAAGCATTTGGCTTTCATTTTTTATCTCTAATTCAGCCTGGCTGGAAGAGTTGAATAGTACTACCAGCTGGCATAGAGTTGAGCCTATATCAGCATATTGATGTTCCTGCATCAGCATATTGATGCTAGTGACACCAGAATGTTTCTCTGTCTCACTAAGCTGCCTCACATAGGCATTAAACAAGTGTGATGACAAAAGAGAGCTGACAGTAATCATCCTCAGAGTGGACGAACAGTTGCCCATTACAAGAGAACATGTTGCATGGTGAGTGGGTGCGTTATCACAATGACATGAAGCAGATCAATAGATCCCAACTATCAATAATAACTAAGAATGAATGTATGACATTCCACTAGTACTTGATTAACTGTAATTTAAAAACAAAATTTATCATGATGAAGAAGCTTAGAAAAAAGTGGAAGCTGCTGCTCAATCCTGTTATGAAGAATAACTTGCTAATCAATTAATTTTTAATTTAATTAACTTTCATTTGAAGAAAACCATATATATATACAGAAAAGTGCCCACATCATACTTGTACAGCTCAATGAATTTTTCACACAGGTATAACATGCATGTAGTCTCTACCCAGATCAATGAAGAGTACATATTAGCAGCACCTGAGAGTCATTACCCACATCTTTCTCCCCAAAGTTCTCTACTAATCAGGGTTCTTACACAATGATTAATTGTATTTGTATTTTAAACCACAATTCTGTACTACTTTTGAGAGTGGTTTAAAGTGGAAAGTGTACTCCCAGACACACATGATAGAAAGATCATTCTGCAGCAATATGAAGAATAAACTAGAACTTCCAAAGATCAGATTTTAAAAACGACTCAAATAGTACAGGTAAGTGAGGGTAAGGAGTCAACAAACTGGTAGCAATAGGGCTGGTAAAGAAGAAACAAAAAAGAAACACTAGCCAAAGCAACCTGAGTAAAAACAACAAAGCTGGAGGTATCACATTACCTGACGTCAAAATATATTAAGAATGACAAAACCACCAAAGAGGGTTTCTCTACAAAGAAAACTATAAAACATTGATGAAAGAAATTGTAGATAACAAAAGCAATCTACAAGTTCAGTGCAATTCCTATCAAAACCCCAACATCATTTTTCACATAATTAGAAAAAACAATTGTAAAGTTCACACGGAACAAAAAGAGAGTCTAAATACCCAAGGCAATCCTAAGCAAAAAGAACAAAGTTGAAGGCATCACATTGCCTGACTCCAAATTATATTACAAGGATATAATAACCAAAAGAGCAAGGTACTGGTATAAAAATAGACACATAGATCAATGGAACAAAGTAGAGAACCAAGAAATAAAGCCACATACTTACAGAAAACTAATCTTTAAAAAAAATTTTTTTAATTTTAAAGATGTGGGGTAAAATTTAGGGTTAGGTACACAAATGTTTATTATGCAGATACCCTTGTTGATGAGGTGTACTCCCCTCCCCTGGTAGATTCTCATTACTGCCAATCCCGTCCTCACCCTCCCCTGGGAGTTTCCCTCTACTGCCAATCCTTTTCTTATAGTATTACAATTGTTTAAGGTACACTTATAAGTGAGAACATGTGGTACTCAGTTCTTTTTTCTGTGATAGATTACTCAGTATTATAGATTCTAAGTCCATCTAGGAGCAAACTGATCTTTAACAAAGCATACAAGAGCATACATTGAAGAAAAGACACGTTTTTTAATAAACGGTGTTAGGGAAATAGGACTGCCATATGCAGAAGAATGAAACTGGACCCTCTATATCTTTCCACATTAAAAAAATCAAAATAAGTTGAATACTTAAGCATAAGATCTAAAACTATAAAAATACTAGAAGAAACCCTAGGGAAAACTCTCCTGACACTGGTCCTGGCAAAGACTTTATGACTAAGACCTCAAAAGCACAGGAAAAAAAAAAAAAACAACAACAAACAAACAAAACCAAAAATAGACAAATGGGACTTCATTAAACTAAAAAGTTTCTGTACAACAAAATAAATAATGGAAAATATTTGGAAACTATCCAATAGGGACTAATATCCATAATATACAAAGAACTCAAACAACTTGATAACAAAAAAGCCCAAATAATCCAATTAAAAAGTGGGCAAAGGACATGAATTGACATTTCTCAAAAGAAGACATATAAATGCAATAGGTATATGAAAAAATGCGTAACATCACTAATCATTAGAGAAATGCAAATTAAAACCACGGTGTGATATTATCTTAACCCAGTCAAAGTGACTTTTGTTAAAAGATAAAAACAAACAAACAAACAAAAAACAGATGTTTGCAAAGAGGCAGAGAAAAGGGAACTCTCACACACAGTTACTATGGAAAACAGTATGGAGATTTCTCAAAAAACTAAAAATATTATTATCAGATCCAGCAATCCCACTTACAGGTTATCTACCCAAAGGAAAATAAATCAAAGGGATACTTGCATCCACATGCTTATTGCCATGCTATTCATAAGAGCTAAGATATGCAATCAACCTAAGTGTCCATCAACAGATGAATGGATTTTAAAATGTGATAAAGGTACACAATGAAATACTATTTGGCAATTAAAAGGATGAAATCACTGGGCACAGTGGCTCACACCTGTAATCCCAGCACTTTGGGAGGCGGAGGCGAGTGGATTACCTGAGCTCAGGGGTTCGAGACCAGCCTGAGCAACATGGCAAGACCTCATTTCTACAATAAAAAAAAAAAAATTAGCTGGTCATGGTAGCGCATGCCTGTGGTTCCAGCTACTTGAAAGGTTGCGGTGGAAAGATTGCCTGAGCCCAGCAGGTAGAGGCTGTGGTGGCTGTGAGCAGCGTGCCACTGCACTCCAGCCTGGGTGACAGAGTGAGACTCTGACTCAAAAAAAAAAAAAAAAGAATGAAATCATGTCATTTGCAGCAACATGGATGGAAATGGAGGTCATTAACTTAAGTGAAATAGGCCAGGCACAAAAAAACAAATATCACACGTTCTTACTTACATATGGAAGCTAAAAAATTTGGTCACACATAGGTAGAGAGTGGAAAAATAGAAAACAGAGATTGGGAAGACTGAGCA
Organism: Tarsius wallacei; assembly: GCA_963574415.1. Lineage (NCBI taxonomy): Eukaryota > Metazoa > Chordata > Mammalia > Primates > Tarsiidae > Tarsius > Tarsius wallacei. Next base: position 2,199 of record CAUYQG010188709.1, on the reverse strand, counting down.
GAGAGAAGAGGTGAGCCCGAAGACACATTAGCTAACGGGTACAGACATACAGTAAGAAAAAAGGAATAAATTCAATGTTTGATAGAGGGGGTGACTATAGTTAACAAAAATGTATTCAGAGTGATGGATACTCTTGAGTTTATCCCTACACCTTGTATATATGTAACACCTTTTTTCATGTACCCATACATTTACTCAAATAAAATAAATAAATAAGAGGGAACAAACAAGTAAGTCTGGTTTGTATAGAGTATGAGGGATTCTGGTTAATTTACAGGTTTCTAGCTTTGACAGCCAGATGCGGTACTATTTACTGAGGGGACAGAGCAGCTTTTAGGGGTAAAGAGATGAGTTTGGTGTTGGGCATACTGTGTTAGAAATACAACATTGCCTGGAGTGGGGTAAGAATCAAGATATTAGGAAGTCAGAATGCAAAATCTTTGTTGATTGAATATCTGAGGGAAGAACTCATAAAGAAATAAAGGTGTGAGTGATGATCTGCAGAACTCTGGCTTGGCAAGTTGGGGAATGGTGCTGATATTCACTGAAGTAGGGGAACTTATGAGTTTTGCACACACCAAATTTGAGGCACTTGTGAGAAATCTGAATAGAAATAGAATATGGATAACTAGAAATATGAGTCTGGGCTCGAAACATGATTTTTTTTTGGAGAATATAAAATAAAATAATAAAATATCTAAACGCATTCTGGAAAGTTTAGAATGCTCCCTAGACTATTATTAGCTGTTCTTCTTTTGACTTGGTTTAAAAAGGTCGTGATAGTGATATCCAACTAATCCATGATTAATTGCTGGAAGAGAAACATCATTTGTGGTTTTGTGGAGGTAAAAGAAGACATCAGCATTTTGTCACTGATGACAATGGCATTATGCCAGTGATCATCAGAGACAGTGTTCACTTTAACTTTGAGGCTATTCATTTCTGTAAAAAAGGAATGTTGATGTATCCTTTAAAGTTGATTACTATCAATTGTGGCACTAAAAAATAAAATGCCTTTAGTTGGGTGGGGAATTGGTGAGAACTGAGGTATGGAAGCAAGGCAAGGGAGGAGGGAAAAAAACCTGAAGAAAAATGATAAACTGACTCATTCAGTCAGTCAGAATACACATTTATCAGGCACTATGCTGAGTATTGTGGATACCAAGCATCTCTTCTTTCAGGGTCCTTATGGATTAATGAAGAGACAAACCTGTAAGTAATTATCATATAAACTATTAATTATGATAATGAGCATATGAGCAACACCCAGCAGAAGGGTAAAGGGATACTTCATACTTTCAGTAAGAAATGTTTTACTTATAAAATGGTATGAAATAGGAGTTGAGGGATGCTGGATATAAACAGGCAGGAAAGCTTGATAGGACTTTCAATAGCCATATTTATGATATTTTGAAATAAAAGATGATGGTACTTAATTATATAGTACATTGAATTAAAAATATGCACAGATCCATAGTGATGATGAAAGAAAGAAACAAAGAAACAAAGAATGAAACAAAGGAAGAAAGAGAAGGAATAGGATTCAAGGTAGTAAGATAAGGAGAGCTAATAAATATAGAAGGAATGATACCATCAGAAACTCATAATATGAAACCCCTAATGTAATATTCAATTCAGACATGGTTTGTGAATTGGCGTTAAAACTATTAAGTAAAATGTTTTGGGGAGGTATGATATTTAAGCGGTGCCAAAGTAACATCCCACAGGTTACTTTTTAATTATAAAGAGAAAATTGTACTGAGTGACCAAATTTAGCATCACTTAGACAATGTGTTGTTATATACCTTTTGATGAGGATCAATCAAATGTATACAGTATCACTTAACAGTATCTTTTTTTTTTTTTTGAGTTGGCGTCTCACTCCGTCACCCAGACTGGAGTGCAGTGGCCGCTCCCGGCCACCGCAGCCTCGACCTGCTGGGCTCCGGCGATCCTTCCACCTCAGCCTTCCAAGTAGCTGGAACTACAGGCACGTGCTACCACACCCGGCTGATTTTTTGATTTATTGTAGAGATGAGGTTTCACCTGCCCAGGCGGGTCTCGAACCTGTGGGCTCAGGCAATCCACTCACCTCAGCCTCCCAAGGCGTGGGATTACAGGCTGAGCCACCGAGCCCTGCTTAATTTGTATTTTTCTAATGGCTAATGATGTCAAGAATCTTTTCATGTGCTGATTTGC
>CAUYQG010188707.1:0-20748 GCA_963574415.1 Tarsius wallacei | reverse complement strand
AGACAACTTGGTGAGACCTCGTCTCTACAATAAATCAAAAAATTAGCTGGGCATGGTAGCATATGCCCGTAGTTCCAGCTACTTGGAAGGCTGAAGTGGAAGGACCTTAGGAGCCAAGCAGGTTGACGCTAGGGTGGCCATGAACATGCCACTGTACTCCAGGCTGGACAACAGAGTGAGACTCCAACTGGCGGGGGGAGGGGGGAGAATATACAAAGTATCTGTTTTCCCAATTTGACTCAATTCCTGCAACACAAACGCCATTTTTTTAAAAGGAGGGTATGCCTATCAGTTTAACATCAGGAGGTTATCAACAAAATTTGGGAGAAAATATATGAAATACATTTTATGATTTCATAAACAGTAAGATATATCCAACATTTTAAAACTTGTATAGAAGCTGAGAACAGTGGCTCACACCTATAATTCGAGAACTTTGGGAGGATCACTTGAGGACAGGAGCTCCAGATCAGCCTGAGCAACTGAGCAAGACCCCATCTCTATGAAAAATAAAACTTAAAAACTAACTGGATATTGTGGTAGGCACCTGGACCTAGCTAACTGGGAGGCTGAGGCAGGAGAATTGTTTGAGCACAGGAGTTTGAGGCTGCAGTGAACTATAATTGCTCCAACTGCACTCCAGCCTGGGCAACAGACCAAATCACCGTTTCAAGGGGAAAAAAATGTTCTTTAAATTGCAAAGTAAGATTTTTGCTAAACAGTCACAACAGTTTCTATAGGGGATTCATGAATTTTAAGTTTCAAAATGTCAAGGGCAAGATTGAGGACATCTAAACACTCTTAGACAACACAGTTTGGACTGCATCAGATAAACAAAGGGAAAACTACCGAAGAACAGGGAATCAAGGTGAGCTAAAGAGAAACTCTGGATGAGTAATTTGTCCACAAATAGAACACTGGAGAAAAGACTTGAAAGTAAAAAAGATCACTTAATACATGTGTAGGCAAGTAATAAGGTTTGGACCTAGTGGTAGTATAAACTAAAAAATGGAGATAGGCAGACAGGTTCCAATTTGAATAGATATTTGCGGAACTGAGTAGATGCCTACATTTAAGGTGGGGAAAACAGGAAAGATGAAAGAATTTTCAATCCCAGATGAGACTTCAAATTATCCCAAAGGAAGTTTTTTTCACGTGAAGATAGTAAAATACACTTTTAGACACATTATATCAAATTCAAATATGGGACATTCGTGAGAAGCTGTTAAAAAGGTAGAGAAGGTATATCAAATCGAAGACCAATACTTTAATTGCAGATCTGTGAGTAATTATGCAAAGTTGTACCAGTAAATTCTCCAAAGGAAGTAACAAGATTAAAAAACAAATAACAATAGGTAAAGGACTGCACCCTGTAATACCAAATTAAGATGATGAGAAAAACTGCAGTCAGGAAAGAAAGGAGAAATAACAGTTCAAGAGGACTTGAACCATGGGGTTACAGAAATCAAGAAAGAGAAACGGCTCAGAAAGAACATATAACGTAGCAATCAAAGGAGTTTTTTGGTTTTTTCTTTGAGAGTCTATGAATTATAAACCATTAAGAGAAACAATATGGCAGAGTACAGAGACACTAGATTTGGAGTCATAAATCTACACTCAAATTCCTGCCAGGAAACCTACTGGTTGAGTGACTTCAAAAAAAGAGAATTTTCTCTAGTTTTTCCAGAGGTAAAGGAAATATATATTCACAAAGCTAATGAATACACCAATTAACACAGGAAACCTGCCTCACACACAAAATTTGAGAAAACAAATTAAAGGATTTAAATAAGTGACTACTATTAGTCAGTTCCTTTATTAGATAATTACATAATTCATGTAATTCTCATAATAGCTCCGTTTTACAGATAAGGAAATAAACACAGAGGAATTAAAAGTCACACAGTATGCAATTTACCCAGAATACAATCTAGATCTGATCCCAAAGTCTATGTTTTCATTCTGGACAACAAAAAGTTTGAAAGATTGTTAGTAGTGATCAAAATTAAACCATTTATTTGACTTTACTCAACTGCACTGTCAATCACTAATCTAAAAATATTTCAATAGTATACTTCAATAAAATAATTAAAAGCCCAAAGAAAGTAATCCCCATAAAATTATCATTATTATATCTCCTTTTCTTTCCAATATATCTGCTAATACAACTAGAACTGTAACGGTAGTTATTTTCCTAATGTCATGTTAATAAACAAACACCATGATCTTCCCATTATTTGAGGTTTTTTAATCCATTTGAACGATATTTTCACCAAAAAATTAAATTTAGCTGACCAAAACTTCCAAGTGCATAAAAAAATACATATTGAATAATTTCAAAGCACAATATTGTAGCCTTTTTGAGAAATGTTTTAATAAAATCTAAGGTCTTTTAGTCCTTAGTTACATCTATTTATACATACTTGTACACAATTCATATTTATTCAACCTAATTTCAAAAGAAACTTTACTGAGATCAGTTTTGTTGGGCTGGTTTGAATTACTGTCAAGGAAACATTTCATCTGAAATTTATACCAATTACAAAACACATAATCCAAAAGGCATTTACTTGCCAATAAACCCTCAAAGTCACATTTCCTTGTATTTACACTTATTTGTTAAAAGACCTAAGCATTTATCTACTCTGCTCAAATTCAGTCAAAAAAAAAAATGCCCACATTACTCACAGTTCCAGTTGGTCACATCCAGGAAATTGTCCTAGACCATGCTATAATGTTAGAATTTTAGCACTCTGATCAGCAGAACATTAAACATATTATAAGCTGTTTTTCTGCTAATAACTAAACCAAATGGTTCTACACTATAAATATAAGGATAAATTACCATTTTAATCAATGGGTTTAAATAGAATACTTTTATAAAATTGCTACAATATAAAACACAATATAAACAGTACACAAAAGGATTTCATCCAATTAGATAATTCCAGACAAGTTTTCAACATTAACAATTTAGTAAGTATCAATCCTAAAATAAAGGATAAGTTATGTAACCCTTAAAAATTTATCAGATTGACCAAGTTCGGTGGCTCAGCCTGTAATCCCAGCACTTTGGGAGGCCGAGGTGAGTGGATTGCCTAAGTCTGTGGGTTCCAGACCAGCCCAGGCAACTTGGCGAGACCTCACCTCTACGATAAGTACAAAATTGGTCAGGCGTGGTAGCGTGCCCCTGTAATCCCAGTTACTTGAAAGGCTGAGGCGGAAGGATCACCAGAGCCCAGCAGGTCGACGCTGGGGTGGCTATGAGCATGCCACTGCACTCCAGCCTGGGCAACAGAGTGAGAATACAACTCAAAAAAAAAAATTGTCAGATTAAGAATTTTATATCAAATAAAAGTCTGCTACAATCCATATTAGAAAAAACTGTTTATCTGAACATTAGGCAGACATCTGATCACTGTCAAATCTTCAAACAAAAAAATGAGCAATATCTGTTGCTGCTAAAGCTCCATTATTAAAAATCATCAGTATTAGTATTCAAATAACAATTCCTCATCCAAACCCCTTCCCACTAGATATTTTTCAGTTTAAAATGTTGTTGGATTTTACAAAGTTAAATATAGCATATAATCAGAAAACCAAAAGGAAAACATACTCTCAATCCTTGGAGAAAAAAAAATACATAATTAGCATTATTAATTGATTATGGTAATATACGCAATATGTAACACTGTGGGGGTTACAGCAGAACCCTGAAGTTCAACACATTAATATTTCTCCTTTAAAACAAAAACATTCAACAATTATTAGAGGTTCTACTTAAAAAGTATGTTCAGTTAAGTCAGATTTTGCTTCCAAATAAATTATTTTAAAAAATATAGATGCTACAGCTATTTAAATTTCAGAATTGCAGATAAGAAACAGTGAGCTTATAGTTATTTATCTGACCAACATTGACAGTATGAACACATTTATATTGTTTAACCTCAAAAGTAAATATTGCCATCTCTTTTTAATTTCTGAAATATAACTAATGATGCGTCTTTCCCAAAATTTATATTTAACTGTGAGGGGCTTGTGGCATACTTCCTGACATAAAAATTCAATGTTACTTTCTATTTTTAATGTTTGGTAAGTTAGATGCTTGTATTTTATATACACTAAAACAAATTAATTTTTCAAAGCTTTGGGATACACCTAAACGCATTAAAGCAGAAATATCACCCTTCTTGAAAATTACAGAAGTTATTAAAAAAATCAGTATTACAAAATTCTAACGTCTTAACACATCAAAATAACAAACACAAGAATGTCAAGAAAATGCCACTGCTTTCCAAAAAAAAAAAAAAGTGGAGTGAAACATTACTAAGTGTATCAGTTAAGATGCTTTTGCTTCCAAGGAAAAGGAAAAAGCAACCAAAACAGGTTTAAACCTCAGGTAAATTTATTCTCCTAAAATGAAAAAAGTCCTGTAACTGAAAAATACAACAGTAGAATGTAGGTTTCAGAAAAAATTTCATCAGTCACATTTTTTCTGCCGCTTTGTCAACGCTATTAACCTCTGTATGCAGCTTTTGGCTTCAAACCGTTTACCTTAAAGTAGGAAAATGGCTGCAAGTTTTAGACTTCCACCCACACAACACCATCCTTGGCTTCATTCTGATGGGATGCATTTAAGGTCTTGAACTCATCAGTGTAGCCAAGGGAGTTCTATTATCTGACTGGCTTAGAAAAACCATTCCCTGTCCTTCATTCAAATCAAGCAATTGTATAAAAGATAGAATAGAATCTGTAGAGGCATGGTTAACAATGTCATAAAGGAAACAATTAAGAATAGATAAGTGAGACGGTTAGGATCATTTAAAATATTCAAGAAACTTAAGACATTCACTTACTACCATTCAATATACATTCACTGATACTGAACACCTAAGTGCCAGATATTCTACTAAATATGTGAAGGTTAAAGAAAAATAAGTCATTCTTTGCTCATAACTTGAAACTGCCAAAAAGTAACATATAAAATCTGTAAGTATAGAGAAATAGCCTATATGCTTTCAATTACATCGAAACACCTCAGTGACATTTTTACTTTCAAATGTAATAACATCCCTATATGAATAAGATCAGGTTTCTCATGGTAAAAATTCTGTAGTCCAATTACCCTACTGAATGAAAAAAATCTATTTTAAATTAATGGAAACAAAATATGTACCCTAATGTATATATACCATGGGTCAAAAAATAAAATCCCAATAACTCCTGTATTTAATTTTACACAAAAGCACAAAAATAACACCATTTATTGGGTGATCATTTTCTTCTAAAACCAGCTGGTAAGAATTGCACAAGTTATTTTCCACCATAAGTGCAATTTACACACTCACTGTATCTGTGTTGAATAAAGAAATACCTAAGGCTGAGTAATATATAAAGAAAAAATATGTCCTTTGGTGAACCGTTAGTTTTGCATGGTGCTGGCATCTGCTGGGCTTCTGCTGAGGCCTTAGGAAGCTTACAACCACTGTGAAAGGTGGAGACTGAGCAGGTATGTCATGTAGCAGGAGTGGAAGCAAGAGAAGGCAGAGGTGGGGCCAGCCTCTTGTAAACAATCAGCACCCATATGAACTAACAGAGAACTCACCAAGTCATTCATGAGGGATCTGCCCCCACGACCCAAACACTTCCCACTAGGCCCCACCTCCAACATTAGGAATTACATTTCAATGAGATTTGGCGGGGACAATAATCCAAACTATATCATCCCACCCCTGGTCTCCCAAGACCTCATGTTCTTCTTCTGACACTGCAAAACATAACCACCCCTTCCCAACAGTCTTAACTCAAAAAGTATTAACTCATTCCAGCACCAACTCTGAAGTTCAAAGTATTATCTAAGACTCAAATCAAGCCCCTTCCCCCATGAGCCCATAAAATCGAAACAAGTTATTTACTTCTAAGATACAATGGTGGTGCAGGCATTGAGTAAACATTTCCATTCCAAAAGGGAGAAACTGGTCAAAAGAAAGGGGCAACAAGCTCCACAGGAGCCTGATGCCCAAAATAATCCTTGACTCTATGACCCTCATACTGAGCACAATGGTTCAAGAGTAAGCTCCGAAAACCTTGGGCAACCCCATTACCATGGCTTTGCAGGGGTGAAGCCCATGAGGTTGCTCTCACAGGCTAGAGTTGAATGCCTATGGCTTTTCCAAACTAACAGTAAAAACTGCTGGTCGCTCTGCCATTCTGGAGTCTGGAGGGCAGTAGCCCTTTTTCCACAGCCCAATAGGTATCGCTCCCGTGAAGGGGCTCCAATCCTACATTACTCCCTTGGTACTGCTCTAGCAGAGGCTCTCTGTAGGGGTTACAACCCTGAGGCAGGCTTCTGCCTGAGCTTCAGGCTTTCCCATAAAAACTCTGAAATCGAGGTGGAAGAGGCCTCACCTCCACACTACATGGAAGCCTGACAGAATTTTGACTTGTGCCTCTAGAGGAGGCGCCCGAACTGTACTCAGGGTTCTCTGAGACCAGGATGAAGGGAGCAGCATCCCAAGGCAGCATAGAACGAGAAGGACCTAGGCCTAGCCGGCCCCCAAAACCAATCTATCCTCCTAGGCCTCTGATGGGGGGGTTATCTTAACAAATTCTGAGGGCAACCCTTTTGGGTCCCCTCCCGCTGTGCGAGCTTTTCTGTCCTCTCAATAACCTGCTTTCTCAAAAAAAAAAAAAAAAAAAGTTCTGAGATGCATTCCCGGACTTTTTCCCTTAGTTTTGACCATTATTAACACTTGGTTCCCTTTCTGTCATCTAACTTATCTAGCAAGTGGTTGCTCCAGGCCACTTTGACTTCTTCCCTCAGAAAATGCTCTTTCCTTCTCTACCACAAAGCCAGGCTGGGAGTTTTCCAAACTTTCACACTTTACTTCCCTGTTAAGTTTCAATTTCAAGTTTGTTGTTTTTGCTCCCATTATCTGATTGTAAACTATTAGAAGCAGCCATGTGGTCAGCGGTGGCTCAAGCCCATAATCCCAGCACTTTGAGAGGCTGAGGCAGGAGAATGGCTTGAGCCAAGGAGTTCAGACTAGCCTGGGCAACACAGTAAGACCTCATCTCTAGAAAAAATACAGACATTAGCTGGGCGTGGTAGAACATACCTACAGTCCCAGTTCTCGGGAGGCTGAGGCAGGATTGCCTGAGCCCTGGAGGTCCAGGTTGAAGAGACTTGGGATTACACCACTGCACTCTAGCTGAAGTGACAAAGTGAGACCCTGTCTCAAAAAAAAAAAAAAAAAGCTGCTACTTCTTGATCACTTTTGCTGCTTAGAAATTTCTAGTGCCAGATACTCTTAAGTCATCACTCTCAAATTCAGCTCTCCACAATGCCCTAGGGCATGGACACAATGCAGCCAAGTTCTTTGCTAAGGATGACATGGTTGACCCCATTAAGTTCCTTATTTCCATCTGAGACCATATCAGGCTGGCCTTTATTAATAATAGTTAATGAACCTCTTAACCAGTCTTTGATTAAAGCTTCAAACTATCCCTTCTCTCACTCTTTTCTGAGCCCTCCCAAATCTTCCAACTTCTGCCCTCACCCAGTTCCAAAGGCGCTTCCACATTTTTAGGTGTCTTTATAGCAGATAAATTTTCAATACCAATTTTCTGTATTAGTCTGTTTTGTGTTGCTATAAAGAAATACCTGAGAAAGTAAGTTTACTTTGGCTTATGGTTGTGCATGGTGCCACCATCTACTGAGTTTCTGGGAAGTCCTCAGGAAGCTAACAATCATGGCGGAAGGTGGAGAAGGAGCAGGCGTGTCACACCACGCAAGCATAAGAGGAGCAACAACAAATTCAGAAGTGGGTGAAAAACAGTTTGTGTATTTAAATCAGACATAAAAGTCTACCTACCTACCAGCTAAACCAATTTTCCCTATAGTGAGTTAACCTATCAAGGTCAAACTTAACCAATGAAGTAAAATTCATTTATTCATTCATTAATCAAATATTTTGTGAATAGACCAGAAATCAGCCTTAACAATAAGGCAAAATGACATAAGTGTTAGACTGACCGGAAGAATGATCCTAGCAAAACACATAAGGAAATCAAATGCTACTAACTCAACAGGAAACTTAAATAAGAGAGCTGAGCAGAAATGTATACACCTAAGAAATGAAAAAAGACTTACAATCATAAATCACTTTAAATTTCCTAAACATAAATATTATCTACATATATAGACAGAGAAGTTTTTGCAAAATAACTGACCAGCTGGTACACAGCTCAGCACAGTTTAAAATCTACATTTCGAGTTTACCCCCAAAATCCAAGCAAATTTATGGCTTTGGTCTTTGAAACACGGTATGATTTTGTTGTTTCTTTTCCACATTGAAAACAAACAACTGGACACATTTTCTCTAATATTCACACTTTAGACAGGGCTGGCTTGAAAACAGGAATGCAATCACCCTAACCATCAAGGATAGTTTAGGTTGGTGGGCAGGTAAGGGATGGACAGATGGACAGACGAATGGATGGATAAATAAATGACTGAGATCAGGAATAGAAGCTAAGTAAAACAAGAGGAGAGTAAATCGATGTTTGCTTTTTAATTAGCATGACATTATTATTCAAGGATGAATATTATGCAGCAGTATTTCTCAACTGCTAGTTGTCTTTCCATGATATTATCAATTTTCTACAAAAGTTCCTCAAAAGGTAGGGCAGTAATAGCAACAATGTATGCCAAGACAAAACTAAGAAATGGGGCTACATAGCCGGGCGTGGTAGTGCGCGCCTGTAGTTCCAGCTACTTGTAAGGCTGAGGTGGAAGGATCGCCGGAGCCCAGCAGGTCGAGGCTGCAGTGGCCGGGAGTGGCCACTGCACTCCAGTCTGGGCAACAGAGTCAGACTCCGACTCAAAAAAAAAAAACAAAAACAAAAAAAGAAATGGGGCTACAAAAAGAAATCAACATGAAGAAGACTCATGATATGCTATATACATTGCAACTTCTTTCATAGAATAGGTTCAGATAAGATCTTTTGTAAATTAAGTTAATTCCAACATTATCTATTACAAAAAGTTATCCAGTCATTTTTGAAAAAGCCAATAAAATATCTCAAATTGCCCAAACATAATCTAGTAAAAACTACTAATTAAACTCATTACTTAAAAACTTAGAGAGTGATAGCACTGTAACTCCTGGCATGAAAAAATAAAACTTTCATCTTAATATATTTGCATCAAATTTATACATGCTCCTAACTACAAGAATGTTTCCCACCATGGCATGGTAAGAATAATGGCACCCCAAAGACATCCATGTCCTAGTCCTCAGAACCTGTAACTGTTACATGACAAAGTGAAATTAAGCTTCAAATGGAATTATGGTGATCAGTACAGATAGTGAAATTATCCTGGATTGTCTAAATGGGCCCAATGTAATCACAAGGGCACTTAAAAGTGGAAGAAAGAAACAGAAGAGTCAGAGGGAGAAGACTAGGAGAGAATGGACAGAGAGATAAAACCTAGCTGGCTTTTAAGATGGAGGAAGGGGGCCACGAGCCGAGGAGTGAGGGCAGCTTCTAAAATCAAGAAAAGGAAAAAAAAAAAAAAGTGGATCCCTCCTAAACAGCCTTCCCACACTTTGATTTTAGCCACTGTAACCCATGTCACATTTGTCATCTCCAGAACTGCAAAACACATTTGTACACTTTAAGTCACCAAAGCTGTATTAACTTAGTTAAAGCCAGTGATAGGAAATCAATGTACATGGCATAATAAACACAGAACACCCAAAATAAGAATAAATGATTACCTTTGCTTGAGATACAGTATTCTCTAAACTATTTTTAAATTTTGATAGTTATCCTTCCAAATCATATTTCACATGTATGTCCAGCCAAGATTTCTAATATACTTAACAGGTTTTTACTAGTATTATTATTTTGAGTTAAAGTCTCATTCTGCCGCCCAGGCTAACACTTTCAGGGCTACCACAGTCTCAAAATGTGGGCTCAGGACAGCCTTCTGCCTCAGTCTTCCAAGTAGCCAGAACTATGGTGCGAGCCACCTAGTCCAGCTAATTGTTTTATTTACCGTAGAGAGGAGGTCTTGTTGCCCGGACTAGTTTCAAACTTCTAGGCTCCGGCAATCCTCTTGCCTTCACTTCCCAAAATGCTGAGGTTACAGGCCTGAGCCACGACAACCAGCTTACTTACAGGTTTTTAATTATACATATGTGTAATTTTAAAAAAAAAATCACAAAATAGTGTATTACTAGTTTGGATATAATTGATCAAGTGCTTTAAAATTTAATCTGCAATAACAAAAGTCTAACAGGAGGATTACGTTATGTTGATGCCAAAATGTCCCAAGTTTCATTTAAGAAATACAAACGTAAGAAAGTCTGGAAATAGAGCTAAAATTATAGATTCTAGGTTATAAAAAACTAATTACATTGTAAGTAATAACATTCATTTTTCAGATAAAGACTGTTAGATAAAAGAAAACTTGTCAAAGGCTCAAAAAGTTATGGCTCAGCATGCATCTTTCTTTTTAAAATATGCATATAGTGAAATGCAGAAATATTAAGTGTCAATTCTAGAAGTTTTGACAAAAATGTACACACTCATGTAATTAACAATCAAGAGACAAAAAATTGCCATTACCCAAAGAAACTTCTTCCTGTTCTTTCAAGTCAATCTCCACCACCCATTATTTCTTTTTAATATCCAGCTTAATACCTTACCATTTACTAATATGACATAAGTAAACCCCTTCTTTATATCTTTTAAATTCCCAACTGAGAAAAAAATTAAGTCTTTAACAAACATATACTTATTGTTTTCTTTTTTAGAGAAAAAAGTAGTTCTAGCTGGAGTAGACCTCCTGGGCTCAAGGAATCCTTCTGCCCTCAGTCTCTAGAGTAGCTGAGACTACAGGCATCTACCTTACATGCCCAGCTAAGTCTTTAACACATTATGTGTTATAACTTGACTGCCACCAATGATATCCATAACTTACTACTGTATTTCCTAAGTTTCATGTATCTATTTAAAAATCGTGAAAAATATCACTCCATGTTTGTTTTGAAATAATTTTAAAATGCTAAACTACAATCCAACTAGTTTCCACTTAAAAGATAATTTACATCATAGAAAAAGGAGAAACATGCCTTGTATAGAAACAAAAGTTACTGAATTGAACTGCCATAATTTTAGAACCATTACAATCAATGATGTTTTTAAAGATTCTACTTCTTTAAATGAGAATAACCAACCAAATCAAAGTTACAGCTATTCTCATTTCCTATTAGAAATATCTAATAACAAAACACACCTATTTTGCAATATCAAGTTAACATTAATATGTGCCTCCATGAACCATATCATTAACTACAGTGATGAAAATGGGTTTACAGAAGCACGATTAGAAACTATTAAAATGGGAAGGTAAAAAATATGAGGTAGGTACATGTACAGATATTCCAGGCTTGCATACACAAAAAATGGAAAAAAAGTCCCCAAATTTGGAATTTTCAGTAAAAAATTAAACGCTCCTGGGCATTCCACGGATAAATAAATTTCAACGAAATTTCATGGATTACGTATTCAAAAATCTACCCTGGTAAGTCAATGTCTTGTCTCTCTTCAGTCCCTTACCTGTGCTTGGAACCTAACAATATATCCAGTCTCAAAACCATGCATACCTAACACCACTGAAAGAAAACATCAGCAGTGTCAAATGTAAGAAAAAGAAAGCAAAGAAAAAGAAAGACGCGTTTAGCTCTGCAAGGTATTTAACATTTTAATTTACAATATACCTCGTTTTATATGAAATCTAGGCACCTCTTGACTATAGAGCACTATCCGTTTAAAAAAAAAAAACTGTGGGAGAGACAGATTAATTTCTATTTCCCTCCTTCCAAAAATTTTCATTTTCATCGTTTCCGGTTCGAAAGCCAAGTATCTTTTAAGCGGAGGCTGAACCAGGGCACCCTAACTGCCGTGGCTTTTGCCACTGACACACACACACGAATTCCAGAACTGTCTGGAAAAGGAATCTGCCTCTTTCCTTTTCTCCCTCCCCTTCAGCAACCTTTCGGGGTAAGTTTTAAATCTCAAGCCCAGCACCAGGTAGACTTCAGCAAGGAAAGCGACGCCAGCGTAGCCGGCCACCCGCCGCCCGAGCGGGGCCCCCGCCCCCGCCCCCGCCCCCACCTGCCCGTGCGGCGCCCGCCGCAGCTCTGCCTTTCGCGGAGGTCTCCGCAGCCGCCCGGGCACCGCAGGGGGGAGCCGCGGTCGGCACCCTTCCGGACAGAGACCGAGGAAGTCCCGCCGCGGTCCCGGGAGACCCTCTCCGACACCGCCGCCGCAGGGGAAGCCGCTCGCGGGAGGCGGCGACCCGGGCAGGGGATGTGGGCAAAGTCCCGCGGGCTCGAGAGGGGCGTGACCGCCGGCTGGCCAGGCTCGGTGCCCGAAGTAACCGACAGGCACGGCGGCAAGAGACCCGGGCGCAGGCGAGGAGGACGGAGGCGCCCGCTGTCTTACCGACAGGTCTGGATGGCGGCTGTCCCTGTGAGACACGGCTCGGATGACCCCTGCTCGCCAGCTCCGCCGGGAGCGTCCGCTCTCCCAGCACTCAGGACGCGCCTCCTCGCCGACCGCCACACACAGGAACCGCTTCCCCACCAGCTCTGGCCGCGGCTCCACCGCCATAGCCGTCGCTGCACCAGCGGCCGCAGCCTCCTGCGCTGAGGGAGCCCCGTAAGCCCCCCGCCCCTACCGGCCGCTCATGCTGAGCGCGCGGACCGAGACGGCGGCGGCCCCGCGAGCGAGCGGCACACTCGAGGGCGCACCGGCCGCTCTGCCCAGAGGACACGGCGACCTCGGTCCCTCGCAGTCCCAAACACTGCCCTGGACTCCCAGCTTCTCAGCCTTGGGCTACAGCTGCACGCACACACACACACAAACCCTGACAGAAACCCTACATGGCCTTCGAAGGCCCTGAGACTGCCCCAGCTGCCGCCGCGGCTAGTACCCCTCCGCCTCCCCGTCCACTGGCGCGGCGGTCGAGCGCGCATGTCTCCTTCCGCAGGCACGGGAGGGGGGAGGGAGCCCCGAGGAGGGTCGGCGGAACCGCCGCAGACGGAAAGTAGTGCCCGGCGCTGCGGCGGCTGCTGCAGCCGCGGAACCCGCCAGACTCCAGAGGCAGCAACAGCCTCGAGACCGAGGAAGGAAGAGGGACGCGGGGAAAGGGAATGCTTTCCTTCAGCAAC
This sequence comes from Tarsius wallacei, assembly GCA_963574415.1. Taxonomy (NCBI): domain Eukaryota; kingdom Metazoa; phylum Chordata; class Mammalia; order Primates; family Tarsiidae; genus Tarsius; species Tarsius wallacei. The sequence continues at coordinate 7,504 of CAUYQG010188707.1, read as the reverse complement.
TACTGAAAGCGCCTGGGGTCCGCCTTTCCACGCGTCGCTCCCCCAGGGAGTGAGGGGAAGGTGGGGTGTGGTGGTTCCGCTCTGGATCACAAACTCCAGGTCGGCCACCTCCAGGGCCGAGTTCCTCGCTACACCGCGCCGCCGTCGGAGAAGCGGTCCTGCGGGACCCGGCGAAGCGCAGCCACGCCTTCTACGGAAAGCTAAGCCCACAAAACTCGGTCGCAGCATAGCAACAGTTCACGATTTTCAGCGAAAATGAAGGAAAACATGTCATCCTAACACTCCCTTTGCGGCGACACGAATCGTCAGTGTAAGCTATTCAGAGAGTGACACTTCGCCACGCTTTTATAAGAACGCCAAACGCTCCGTGGCGGGCCTGTGTCAATGTCCCTAAATCTCACAAACTGTCTCCGCCAGTCCTAGTATTTCAACACTAGTACATCACTCCAAACACATTGGTCAGATGATAAAAACAAAAGCTCCAGTTATTAGAAAATACCATGGAAAGAGGCGAATTTTAGCCAATCACAGTTAGATAAATTGTTTACTTCCCGTCCAATCACAATAGGACTTCGCAACTCATACACACAGATTTCCAACTTCCAACAATTGCTCTTCCTTGACCACACTCTTGAATTATTCTAAATCAAACTTCCTTATAGATGTCAGTGAGCAATTCGAGTTCAGGCATACTTCATATTGTTTTTTGAAGGCAGTTTTTAAAATCCCAGTTGTGGGGTTTTTTTTTTAGTGTCACTAATGATTATAATAGACTTCAATAATTCCTTAAATCCAATAAAAATGTATTTTAAATTTGAGTTTTTTAGGGATTTTCCTCAACCTCTACTAAAAATAAGTTACCTGTTTAGTAATCCGAATGTTTAACATAATCATAAGAAGGCTTTCATCTGCTTTTTCTAGAACACCCAAGCTGAGCAGAACCACATATTCAGATACCAAATCATCAATGACTTGAGAAAGTAAAAAGAGAACAGAATACAAATATCATGCCATTTAACAAACATTTTTCACATCTATTATAACTTGGAGGCTTTTATTAATTGTCAAACGTAAAGAATGGACTGAGTTTATGAAATCTTAAACTATATATGCAAGTACTTCTAGGAATATTAAACAAATACATCTGGCCAAAATTAAAATGAGGGAAACCAAGAATTTCAACTAAATTAGGCAAGTAGAAGCCAAGAATAAAATGGAATATAAATTTGTGTGTTTTCATTGAACTTTAACTTGCATTTAGGTATTTTCCTAAGCATTTATTTAAAATGAATTCCTAAGTCATTTATAATAATTCAGTAACTCAAATGTTACTTTCTCAAGTAAGCAGTCACTGACTCCAAAACTAAGTCACAGATTCCCTAATTACAAATTTTCAAAACATGCCCTATTCATATTAATGAATAAATATAGCAAAATACAACTTTCTCTAAATATAACCCAACTAAATCCAACTTGGAATCTTTTTTAAATTTTTTTATATTTTTTAGTTAGAATCCCACTCTGTCACCTAGGATGGGGTGCAGTGGCACACTCACAGTCACTGCTGCCTCGGCCTGGGTTCAGGTGATCCTTCCACCTCAGTCTTCCAAGTAGCTGGAACTACAGGTGTGCTGCACTGCTCCTGGCTAATTTTTTTTTTTTTTTTTAATTATAGAGATGAGATATTGCCAAGTTGCCCAGACTAGTCTCAAACCCCTGGACTCAGGCAATCCTCTGCCTCTGGCTTCCAAAGTGCTGTGATTACAGGTGTGAGCTACACGCCCAGCCCACTTGGATTCTCTATATCAGGAGTCATAAAATAGGCCAGGCACAGTAGCTCATGCTTATAATCCTAGCATTCTGGATGGCTGAGGCAGGAGGACTGCTTGAGCCCAGGAGTTCAAGGCCAGCTTAGGCAACACAGCAAGGTCTCAACTCTACAAAAAACTGGCTGGGTATGGTGGCAGGCATGCGCCCGTAGTCCCAGCTACTCAGGAGGAAGGATCACCTGAACCCAGAAAGTCAGGTTACAGTGAGCCATGATCTGAGATCCTGACTCAAAAAAAAAAAAAAAAAAAACCCGTAATATAAAAGTTCTTGTTCTTCCTACAGGAATATTCATCACTTTCAAAAAATGTCTTTACACAGGTTATCTCATTTAATCATGGAAGTACAATGTTAAGCCTTCAAAAACCTGCTTCAGGAGAAAAGTAGGGTTGTTCCTGGGAAATTTCTACAGAACAGATACAGAGAGTTACAATTCACAAGAAAAACATTCATTTTGCTACCAAACTACCAATTTAATACAAATCCAAAAATGATCTGATGAGTGTATATCCTAAACACTAGTCTATTCTTAATTTTCTAAAGAGAACAGTCTCAAATAATATCCTTGATGGAGCCAATATACAAACATAACTTTCTATCTTCTTGATGCCATATGGAGGGAGAGAGGGAGAAAAAAAAGATAGAAAAGAAGTGAAGGAAGAAGAAAAGCAATCTCTATTGGGCCTTCTAATTGTACATTCTTTTTTTTTCTTTTTTTTTTTTTTTTTTTGAGTTGGAGTCTCACTCTGTCGCCCAGACTGGAGTGCAGTGGCTGCTCCCAGCCACTGCAGCCTCGACCTGCTGGGCTCCGGCAATCCTTCTGCCTCAGCCTTCCGAGTAGCCAGAATTACAGGCATGCACTACCACGCCCGGCTGATTTTTTGATTTATTGTAGAGATGAGGTCTGGCCAAGTTGCCCAGGCGGGTCTCGAACCTGCGGGCTCAGGCAATCCACTCACCTCAGCCTCCCAAAGAGCGGGAGTACAGGCTGAGCCACCGAGCCCGGCTTAATTGCACATTCTTTACATCCATCATCCAGTTTCAATTCTGGTCACACAGGAATTTACCACTTCTTTGCAACATTCTCCATTTAAAAAGAGACATATTTAATTTTTTGTGAAAAAACTTAAAAATTTAGAAAGAATACACAAAGCATTGGAAAACTTCTAATCTTCCAAAGAAATGTAAAGTCGTCATTGAACACACAGTAAGGGTCTTCCTGGGGTGTCCCATAGCACTTTTTCTGTTTATCACCGCTCTTATAAATGCTCCAACTATTAACTACCATTAAAAATATGCTGGATGCAAACAGGTTATGTTTCTAAACAGTTGTATTCCTACGGCTCTCACAAGCTTTCACTGTTGCCTGTGTTAATAGCAACACAGTAAAAGTCATAAATTAAAAGTCTTGTGGTCAGGAGCTATGGCTCACGCCTATAATCCCAGCACCATGGGAGGCCAAGGCTGGAGGACTGCTTGAGCTCAGGAGTTTGAGACCAGCCTAAGCAACACAGCAAGACCTCACCTCTATAAAAAATAAAAATCAAAAAAATCAAAAAATTAGCTGAGTGTGGTGGTGCATACCTGTAGTCCCAGCTATGTGGAAGGCTGAGACAAAAGGATTGCCTGAGTCCAAGAGGTCAAGGCTGTGGTAAGTTATGATCATGCCACTGCACTCCAGCCTGGGCATCAGAATGAGACCCTGATTCATAAATAAATAAATAATAAAAGTCTTCTGTTTATATCCATGAAGTTTCATTTTTAAAAAATTTTTCTAAACTTGTATTAAAGCTATAAATGATAAAAAGTAATACTGACTCAAACTCTCAGCATGCTACCTATACTCTACCCATGTTGTTCTCCACAGAAGCAGCTAGGTTTTACATAATGAAAGAACGTTATGATCAAGAACACACAGCTCTGAGGTCCATTTCTCAAATTAATGGCATCTAGTTCCAAAGAAACAAAAACAAAACAAGACCTAGCGGTGAAACATGGGGCATCTTTAGTCATTCCTTTCTTTGGCACATTCTAAAGAAGTCACTTGATTGCACATAATGGATTTATAACATGACAAAACATAAATATGTAATAAAAATAAATTACTCAATATAAAGGAAAGCATTGTTTACAGACTCCACATATGCTTCACTATTACAGATTTTTTTAGTCAATTAATGAGTATATATGAAATAGTGTTCCAATTCCAAAGCCTACGTTCACAGAAGCTCGGTGTTTTGCAAGCCCTTGGATTCACTTTAAAAATCACAGTTGACACATAATAAAAATCAAACTCCCCAAAAATGTAAACTTAACTAGAAATTTAAAATTCAAATCAACATCCCCAAAACATTCTGCTACCCCAGAGAATATTTTAATATTATCTACGATTAAATGGACAAGAGAAAGACTCAGAAAGCTAGCCAACATACTTTTTAACAAAATATGCAACCACTTAGGTAAAACTGGTCAACTTCTACTCCAGACTCACCTACAAATAGATGTTTTAGGATATATATTCCAAATGTAGCAAACTGGAAATTAGTAGTCACATAATGTGGTATAAAATAAGTAGGAAGTCTAGAATGCTTCAGCTACTACTACCACATACTTTGAGCATATCACTTTGTTCCTCTAGGCACTGATGATAAAATGTACAGGCTGATTTAGTTTTGAAGTTCCTAAAAGTTTGCTTCTAAGGCAACTCCAGGTAATTCAGAAAGCAGCAAAATATACTTCCCTGTCACATGTTAGGTTCAAACCCCAAAATGCTTAAGGATTGACAAAAGTAAGCTTGCTTATTAGCAAAGTAAATTTTTAACCAGAAAGATTTCAATGTGTTCTTTCTCAAAGGTCTCACAGAAGATATGCCTATCAATCACTAATACTAACATTACTACATATTACTAATTAATTACTAATATTAATACATACTAATAATACAGACCAAAGTACTTCCCAATAAAACAATTTTAAAATATCATTGTAGAACTACTTCTTTCCTCTGCTTTCCAAGTTTTGTTGTAAAACTATTATATTAAAACAAATAGTCTATCAGAACTAATTTGAAATGGAAGAATTTTTGTGATGCTCTGCATTATAAACTTTTACATTTTAAAACTTTAACCTTGCGTACCTTTACATTCTTCATCTATAATAGCTAAAGCCTTTTTAAAAAAATATTCTAACTACAAAAATTATCTTAAAGTCATTTGTTTCATTTGGTTTTATATCTAAATTTGCATGGATGCTTCTTTCCCCACTTGAATTATTTTTTAATATTGACAAGCTTTGGAATTTCACATAGTCAAAATGCTAATATCTTCATGTTACAGCCTTAAGTCAAGCTTAGAATATATTCTATGCAGGTATTCTTTGATATTTTCTTCTAGCAATTTCATAATTCAAATTTTAATCTGTCGGTGTATCCCGTAATTATAAAAGATACAAAACAGAGATATAAGTCATTCTATGAAATTAACAAAGATGAAAAAAGAAAAATACACCAGGTACAGGCAAGGATATAGTGAAACAAATACTCTATTGTAGAGGTAGCGTAAATTTGGTAAAACACTTCTAGGAAGCAATCTGACCATCTTTATTGATAACAGCCTTGAACAAATCATACCATTTGACTCAGTAATTCCACTCCTTAGAAATCACCCTCAGCAAACAGACTAAGCATAAGGAAATATAGAAAAAGTATGTTACATGCTTTGGGCAGTAAATTGCTGAGAGCCTCTCCTCTATAGCTAAGGAGAGTGGGAGTGGAAGAGTGCTTATAAAGCAAGCGGCTGTGAAGAAGAGTGTTCGGATGAGAGACATAAACATACTTGAACTGAATTCTGAGGAAAATGTATCAAAGAAGAGAGATGGACTAGAAATAAAAACAGGTTTCTAAATGAAGCAAAATAAAAGAGAAAACAGATGGTAATCAGGTCAAAAGTCCCAAATGCTGTCAACCTATTCTCAAATGACTAAAAACAAAAAATGAGTGACAGTATTATAAGGAAAATGTGACGAATTGTTCAATAAGTAAATTACAGCAATCTAATGGAAGTTGATATAAGTTAGAATAGTGCTTACCCACAGAGGTGGGTGGTACTGACTGTGAAGTGGTATGAGGGTGTTGGAAATGTCCTATATCTTGATATAAGTGATGGTTATACCAGTTTAAAATATGTAAAAATAAATCACAAAAATATGCAAAGTGTTCATGATTCTAAACATTATTTACCATTTCCTTTACTGTTATAATAAAAAAAATTACATCACGTTAACTTGCAACATATGAAGAGTCATTCCTCCTGCCTTGGCTTCCCAAAGTGCTGGGATTATAGGCGTGATCCACTGTGTTCTGTTTATCTTCAGTGCATCATCAACTTTAAAGCTTTCTATCATCACGTAGTGCTTAAGGTGGGGGTTGATTTGCTGGAAAATTTTGATTTAATGTTTTTATTCCACCTTTACCTTTGAACCAGTGTTAGTTTTAACCTCCATTACCCTCTGTTTTAGGTAATACTGCTTCTCTCCCAGCAGTAGGAGACCCCATTGTTTTGGGCCCTGGATACTTTCCATTGGGGACCCCATCCTAGAGGGTACTGAAATAGCCTTCATTTTTGTCTTCATTTTCCCCACTGAAACCTTCAAAGGTTCAGTTCCATAAGAAGTGCACTTGTGAAGCCTGGAAATCTTATGCAACTGAGAATACTCACTGGTTTACACTTTTTGCTGTGTTTTTTTTCTTTGTCTAAAGACATACTTCCTAGAGCAACGGTCCCCAACCTTTTTGCCATCAGGGACCAGTTTCATTCCTGATGGGGGCACATCAGACATTAGATTCTCATAAGGAGAGCACAAACTATATCCCTGGCATGTGCAGTTCACAACAGCGTTCCCACTCTTATGAAAATCTAATGCCACTGCTACTCTGACAGCAGAAGGAGCTCTGCTCGCCCACTACTCACCTTCTGATGTGTGGTCCAGTTCCTAAAAAGCCACAAACCAGTACCCATCCGCAGCCTGGAGTTGGGGATCCCTATCCTAGAGGGTACTGAAATAGCCTTCATTTTTGTCTTCATTTTCCCCACTGAAAACTATGCCATGACTTAGTAAGGGAAGACCTAATTCCATGAAAATATTTAACACCACTGAAAATGCTCACGCACTTCTCAAAGATGTCTCCCCAAGATAGTAGTTTTAATACTTGATGGGAAAACACTTCTTAATAAGCTCCTTTAAAACTGGTGATGATATCTACCCTCAAGGAAGGAAACGGAAAGTATCCAGGGCCCAAAACAACAAGGTCTCCTACTGCTGCGAGAGAAGCAGGATTACCTAAAACAGAGGGTAATGGAGGTTAAAACTAACACTGGCTCAAAGGTAAAAGTGGAATAAAAGCCGGGCTCGGTGGCTCAGCCTGTAATCCCGTGCCTTGGGAGGCTGAGGTGAGTGGATTGCCTGAGCCGGCGGGTTCGAGACCCACCTGGGCAAGGAAGACCTCATCTCTACAATAAATCAAAAAATTAGGCAGGCATGGTAGCACGCGCCTGTAGTTCCAGCTACTTGGAAGGCTGAGGCGGAAGGATCGCCGGAGCCCAGCAGGTCGAGGCTGCGTTGGCCGGGAGCGGCCACTGCACTCCAGTCTGGGCGACAGAGTGAGACTCCAACTCAAAAA
>CAUYQG010188706.1:0-12055 GCA_963574415.1 Tarsius wallacei | reverse complement strand
TTATGACACAAGTGCAAGAGAGCAAACTCTATTGCACTTTTTAAACAATAGGCTTTATTCTTTAGAGCAGTGCAAGGTTCACAGCAAATGTGAGTGAAAAGTATAGAGTTCCTTTATAATAGGACAGCACTTTTTTGATCTTAGGGAACACAAATATTTCTTAAATATGGCTAAAGGAAAATTGATAATGGGAATTTTTCCAAAATTTAATTAAGTATATTGAAAAATTTGGGAATAAATTAACATTTGATAAAATGGTCTTTTGATTAATATGGTATATTCCCCCCCCCCCCCCTCCCCGCCTGGCTGGAGTCCTCAGTCATGTTTTTAAGATGCTTGTCTTGTTTTCCCTTTTGGTTTTTATCTTCTGTGATAGTATTTCTGTAAGTATTTTTTTCTGCCTTTTCTCTCTGGTTATCTCTTTGAAATGCCAAATATACATGTTAGATGACTTGATATTATCTCACAGGTTACTCAGTCTCTTTATTTTTCAATATTTTGTATGTGTATGTTGTTCAGATTGGATAATTTCTGTCAATCTGTTTTCAGATTCAAAGCCCTTTCTTCTGCAGTATCTGAACTGCTACTAATCCCAGACTAAACTTTTCATTTCATTCATAAACTTTTAATGTATTTGCTTCTCATTCCTCTGCTGTGATTCCCTAGCTATTCTCCCATTATATCCAATTTTTCTTTAAATCCATCAATATATTTATAATAGTTTAAAGTTCTTATCTGTAGATTTTAACATCAGAATTATCTTGTGGTCTGTTCATTTAAATATTTATGTATTTATGTCTTATTTCCTCACATAAAAATTGTGGATAATATGTTGTAGGTAGTATGGGTTATGTCATTGGATTTTAAAGGTATTGAATTTTATCCAAGTAGACAGTTGAATTTCTGGCAAGTCCTCCTGAAACTGTCAAGAGTGTTTTGTACTTTGTTAGGATGGATCTTTGTGGTTTTATCAATTGTCTTAGTGCATGGCTTTTCCTCTTAGATTTGGTTCTCACTACTGCAACTTTCTTTTTCTGAGGTTTCAACGGAATCTCCACTGCAGATGGGCCAGGATTTCAGTGTTTCCTAGTACTGTGCAACCTCTGGTATTTCTGTTCAGTTTTCAGTCCATCAACTACTCAACTATTCTCTACTACTCTCAACTCCTCTCCATCAACTACTCTCTTTTAGACCTTACAAAGCTTTGCCTTGTATGTGTGCATGCCAGCCAATATCCATATACTGACAGGGACTCCCCATACAAAATCTCTGGTACATGGTCTTATACATTCCAGTCACTGCAGCAGTTCCAGAAACTCCAATTCTTCTTCCTCAGTTCAGTAGGGCTGAACCATGCTCTACTTGGGCTCCACCTCCCTGTACTGGGGCTAGAAAATCTCTCTAGGTAGTGATCCAAAACACACATGAGTCTCACTTCTGTATTTCCCTTCTGTCAATGATCACAATTCTGTGATTTTTGTGATTAAAAAACAAACAACAGCAACAACAACAAAAAACAACTCATATATATTTTTGTAGTGTTATAATTGCTTTGGCAGGAGACCAAGTCCAGTGCCAGTTACTCAGTCATGGCCAGATGTGGAAATGTTTGTCATAGGATATTGAAGATTGAAATCACCTTTTTGTCTGCTACACAGTATACTTTGTACTGTGAGCTCTATTAAGGCAGGGTTGTGTCCTGTTTGTAGTTGTATTTCCAGCTTCTGTTATAGCACTTGGCCCAGAATTGGCACATAAATAATAAGCAAGTGTGTGTTGATCTTACTCACAGTCTTGCCCTATCTGGACATTGATTGACCCTTCTTGGATGTTTCCAGATGACAATCAGTTGGTAGAGTTTCCAGATGACAATCAGTTAGTAGAGTGACTAACAGTTAGTTAGAGTCAGGCAACTGGCCTGAAGTTCCCTCCAGGGTGCGATCTTGCCTTTTCTCTGTTCCACATGATTCCTAGAACCCTATAAAGATAAAGCTGGGAGGAAAGGAACCTGAGACCTCACCTAGTCCTTATCTCTTTTCAAACCAGTGGAGAAACTGAGGTCCTGAGAGGGCAAGGGGCTTGTCTAACAGCTGCACAGGGAATTAGAGCCCTGTCTAGAACCTAGTTCTATTTACTTTTCTCCAGCACTCTTCACTTATTCCTAACTTTATCTCTTTGAAATGGAAAAGAACATGTTAAGCAATCTAAGGGTTGCAATTAAGGTATATGATGAAATTTCTGAAGAACAATGGATGTCAGGAGGTAGATAGTACAATGTATATTGGGAAGACAGATTAGAGAAATTTTGTCTATGAGAAGCCTTTGGGTACTGGGCTCCAGGAGGAAGATACTTGAGGTTCCTCAGAATCTTCAAAACATGCTTTCAGGAATTTTGTTATTAAACCCCTGGCTGGCAGCAGTTAAAAAAAATTATAATGTTATTTTTTTGGAGGCAGTATATTTATATGGTTCAAAAATCAAAGACACAAAAGAATGTGCACTGAAAATTCCTCTTTTCATTCCTCATCCCAGCCACACATTTCTCTCCCTAGAAATTACCAGTGTTCTTTTGTGTGTGTGTGTGTGTGTGTGTGTGCATGTGTGTGTATTTCCAAAAGTATTTCATGCATAGATTAATCAAATTCCCATTCCATTGTCTTCTTTTTCTTACATAAGTCGTAGCATATTACACAAACTCTTTTGGGTCTATTTTTTTCCTCTTAATGTATCTTGGATATTTTTACGTATTCAGTCATAAAGAGCTTTCATGTTCTTTCTAATAGCTCCAGGGTATTCCATTGTATGGATGCACCATCATTTATTTAACTAGGTCCTATGGATGGGCAATTGGATTGCTTTCAGTTTTTGCTATCACAAACAATACTGCAATGAATGACTTTGTGCAAACATCATTTCACTGTGCAAGCATATCTTTAGCATAATTTCCTAGATCTGGGGTTGCTAAACATTTTTAACTTTGATAGATATGGCCAAATTATTCTCCATAGGGGTTGTAGCAATTTATATGCCTATCAACAATGTGTGAGAGCTGGCATCAGTTTTTGTCATTGTATTTTCCAACTGGAAATCACCTTAGATAACACTTTTTCATTTCCCTTGTGCTATAGATATGGAATCTAAGGCTCAGAAATAGAACCAAGGGCCTTCTGATGGTTTGTTGCTGTGGTGGGCCTGAATCTGAATATTCTTATGCTCAGCTTGTGTGGTCTTACAGAACTTCAGGGTGCTCAGCTATTCACTGTCCCTGAAAATGTGTGTCATGTAACCATGCATTGTCAACTGGGAGAAGAGCACAGAACCTGACTGTTAGAAAAATTATGCTGCCATCCAGGCTGTGCAGAATCCACAATGAGATCCTGTGGGACTTTGGGAACGGAACACTTTGGCACCTTGGCTACTTCAGGACCCTCTTAGAAGGAAGAGAGAAATGTCATTCCAGGTTCTTGTTTTAAATTGATGTACCTTGTTCTCTCAGAATGCCCTGACACTGGGTGTCTGCCACATCGCTTCAGAGTCACTAGTCCAGGTAAAGAGTCATGTATTATGCTTTCATTTTAAAGTGAGTCTTTTTGTCACTTCCCTGCTTCCACTTGAATACAATGTTGGATTATCCAAGTATCAAGGAGCAGAGAGAAGTTTACACAGTTGATAAGAGTCACAGGCTCTGTAGTCAAGCCACCTGATCTTGAATCTTAGTCCTATCAGCAGCAGCAATGTGAATTTGAGCCAGTGGCCCCCGATTTCATCTCTCAGCCTTATTTTCCCTACCTGTAAAAGGGGGAGAATAACATTTATGATGTATTTGATAGGATGTACTAGGTAATGCTGCAGTAACAAACAGCCCCAAAAGTGGGAGGCTAAACACAACAAGGTTTTTTTGTTGTTGTTCACATTACTTGGACATTGGAGGTTGTATAGAGCTCTACTCCCCATGAGTCCTTTTTTCTGGAACCCAAGATGATAGAGCAGTCGCTGTCCGGAACTTTGCTAGTGACTGTGACAAAGAGGAAAAGAAGATGGAGGGAATTGGGCACTGGCTTTTTCTATCTAGAAGAACCTAAGGTCCTTTGCAATCACATTTTTTTTTTTTTTGAGTTGATCTTACTCTGTCACCCAGGCTGGAGTGCAGTGGCACACTCATGGCTACTGTAGCCTCAATCTGCTGGGCTCAGGCGATCCTTCTGCCTCGGCCTTCCAAATAGCTGGATCTACACACATGTGCTACCATGCCCAGCTAATTTTTTTTTGCTTATTGTAGAGATGAGGTCTCGCCATGTTGCCCAGGCTGGTCTCGAACCCCTGGACTCAGGCAGTCCTCTTGCCTCCACCTCCCAAAGTGCTGGGATTATAGCCTTGAGCCACCACACCTGGCTGCAATCACATTTTAACAACCAAAGCAAGCCCCAAGCCTGGCATGCTTCTGAATTTACATTGGGCCACATTGTACTTAGAATGTCAGTTACCTTCGGCCACAGCCTGTCACCACACCTCCACTTCATGGCCTCCATCAGCAGCACTTGCTTCTATGGATGAACTTGGTGTCCTCTCTCTGGCTTGACATTTGTCAGTGCAGTTCTACTTGTTGATATTAATGCTGACAATCTTCCTTTGGAGGTGGGCATGGGTAGTCATAGCCCTTTTTGGGATTATAAAACTGAAACTCTGAGAGACTTTCTTCCCCAAGATCAGACAGCAAATAAATGGGAAAACAGAGAAGTACAATTTATTGAGCAATATTCTCATGACAAAATTATTCTGAGAGGGATCTGAGACCACAGGACATTAAGCAGCTTGTTCAAGCCACGTAGGAGGCAGTAATGGAGAGAGAACGAGAGAGACAGAAGAGCCTTAAAAGAGCTGGGCATAGACTGTAATTTTTGCCCCAAGGACAGGGTGTCTATGTTTCTTCCCCTTGGACAGGAAGGTGAATGGCAACAGGGAGGGCCTGTGTGGAATTTTCAGAGAAAAGAGTCACTTGTGATATAATGATATATTAATCTAACTAAGAAATGGTCTCTCTCTGATGGAATTTTATGAAACCTCAGCTCTCATGTGGTTCTCTCTTTAAAGTACCTTGGGCTCTTGGGATGCTCTGCTTACTGTAAGACCCTAGACTGGTCTGTTCAGTGTGGGCTGGGAACAAGGACATCTTAATCTTTTATAATTTTTAAAAATTCTTAAAATGATATAAGAATATTAAATACAACTTTGAACAAACAGTCCTGTCACCCAAGTACATCCAAAGTCTCTCCAATTTTTATGTTTTATGTGCATATATATGTGTTTGGCATAAGTACCATCAGAAGAGAGTACCAGTTTATTTCCTATACATTTAAGTTAATGTTACATTACACATATTCTGTGTATTCCTTTATGGCCTTTGGCATATTTATAACTTAGTAATTGCATTCAATTTTGTAGTGAATGTTCCTACCTGCATTGGTTTTCTATTGTTGTTTAAGAAATTATCACAACATTGGCAGCTTAAAATAATGTATTTATTGTCTCAGGTTTCTGTAGGTCAGAAATCTGGGCTCTCTGTTCTGTATATCACAAAGCTGAAAGCAAGGTGCTAGCTGGGCTGAATTCTCATCTGGAGGCATTAGAGAAAAAAACTGCTCCCAAGTTCATTCTTTTTTTTTGAGTTGGGGTCTTGCCATATTGCCCTGGCTGGTCTCAACCTCCTAGACTTAAGTGATTCTTCTGCCTCAGCCACTCTAGTAGCTGGGACTAGAGAGCCACCATGCCTGACTCCAAGCTCATTTTTGTTGCAGGCTGAATTCTGTTCCTTGTGATTGCAAGACTGAAGTCCCTGTTTCTTTGCTGTCAGCTGGGGGCTACTCTCAGCTCTGACAGGCCACCCACATTCTTTGTCATGCAACCCCTTCAGTGTTCAAAACCAACAATGGAGATTCTCTCTCAAATGAAAACCCTCTGACACTTTGAATCTCCTTCGCTAGGAGAGGACCCCTCTCTTTTAAGGGCTCACATGACTAGGTCAGGCACACTCAAGATAATCTTACTGTCTTAGAATCAAGTGTGCCACACAACATAACCTACTCACAAGAATGCCATCCCTGCATGTTCACAGTTCCAAAGGTTATACGGAGCATGCACATCAGGATGAGAATGTTAAGAGACATCTTAGAATTCTGCCAACTCACTACCTTTTATTATGATTGTATTAGCTTCCTAAGGCTGCTACAATGAAGTCCGACAGACTGGGTGTGGTAAAGCAACAGAAATAGATTTTCTCACAGTTCTGGGGACTAGAAGTCTGAAATCAAGGTGTCAGCAGGGCCATGCTCCTCTGAAATCTGAGGGAAAACATTCCTTGCTTCTTCCTAGCTTCTGGTGGTTTGCTGGCAGTCTTTGTCTTGCAGATTTATCACTTCAATCCTTTGTCTTCACATTCCATTCTCCCTGTGCTTGTCTGTGCCTCTTCTCTTATAAAGACACCAGTCATATTGGATTAGGGTCCACCCTACTCCAATATAACGCCTCATCTTAGCTAATTACATCTGCCACAATCCTATTTCCAAACAAGATAACAATCTAAGGTACTGAGGGTTAGGACTTCAAAATATCCTTTTTGGGAGACACGATTCAACTCATAACAACAATATTCTTTGATTGTATTTTTAGGCTATTTCAAGATAATTTTGTAATGATCATTGTTGCTATGCAATAGTTTCATTTGCTATCTTCTTATAGTAGAGTTCTGAACTGAGACCTTTGTACAGAAAAATTCTTCCTAATAGAGAAAGAAGAAACTCAGTTTTTTAAATGATTGCTATATGCCAGGTACTAAGGTAACTATGTGCTCATATATTTTATATTGTATCTTCAGCACCAACTTTTGAGATATTAGCAACATTTTATAGTTTTAAAATTTTTAAACCTCAAGTGCAGAAAGAAACTTGCTCAAATGTGCTTATCTAGTGTATCTGTTATTCAAGGTCCTACCCTCCCCCCTGCCCCAAATACAAACTCCAGAAATTTCAGACTGAAGGAATTTAATGTAGGAAATTGAATTGATGAATTAATGTAGAAGTGAGCCAATTCAGAGATTAACAACCAACAGAAGCTGCCACCCCTGAGGCTGGTTGGTCAATATATGGAGGCAGTATTATTGGAGTCCAGGGTTCTGGGTTACTAGAAGAAGCTGAAACTCTGATGGACAGTCCGACAGGAGCTAGAGATACTGCAAGAACCCCTGCTTGAAAGGTGGGGAAAGGAGGTGGGAGGGTGAGAGAAGCATATCCTGGAGTCTCCCTCCTACCCTTCAATCTCCTAACTGTACCTTTAACTGGTCAAATCAGAAGTCGGCAGACAACCCCCAACCCCCATTCCACCCACTAAACCTCTCCCGTTATACAGAGCAAAGTAGAGCAAGGACAGGCAATCTATATGATGGTAAACAGGCTTAGGACCATCCTATCAATAATAGTGAGAATAATGTTCTTGACATAATCATATTAGTAGCTAACATATACTGAATGCTTATTATTGCCATGTGCCAGACACTGTATCAATTCTCAGCTTACATGTTCTTATTTAATTATCATAACAGCTCCGTGAAGCAGGTACTGTTTCAACTCCTACTTTATAGATGAGGAAAACAAGGTTAAATGGTTTGCCAGAAGTCATAGAGCTGATAAGTAGCTAACTCTGTTCTCATATCCAGTTCAGTCTGACTTCTCAACCAGGGTCCAAACACTGGTGGCATTGAATTAAAGATTTCATATATTTATTAGAATACATAATGATAGCCAAGGAAGACATAGGTGAGACTGTAAATATCAGACTTTGTTCCCAGAGGGCCTTTGCCCACGAACCCATGAGCATACTAGGCCTTCAGCAAACTTGTAGTAACAATATTGTGTCACCAACTTACTGCAGCCATGATTTATCTCCTGATGTTGTCCCAGCCTTGAGTCTTCCAAGTATCTAAGCAGCTTGGAAGAATAAGTAGATAGGATAGAAGCCAGGGTTGCCCTGAGGACTGCATTAGATGAGACAAGCCAGCGAGGAAGTGCTTTGCAAATCACAGAGCACTGTGCGGGTAACAAGTGACACTATTATAACTATGACATTTTCACAGAGGTCTTGATTTGCATATTATTATTTTTGACACTTATTTGGAATATTATTTGAAATATGGCAATAATCGAATTGGAAAGATATTCCGTTCAGTGCATGGAAAAAGTAAGCAGCCAGGACATGGGGCTCTTCTTCTGTGTCAGCCCCTGCATGGATATTGCATGGCCCTTCCCTTCAAAGAGCTTGATGGTCTAGGTCAGGTCACAAAGGGCGTTCATAATTATACTTTGCTGTGATGTGTACATAATGGAAGTATGTGCAGCATAGGGAAGTGGTAGAGAGGAGTGAGGGCTTATTTAGCCTACCTGGGGTCAAAGAGGGCTTCCCAAACTAGTTCTACAGGGGACCAGAGAGGAGGGACTTTCCAGGTAACAGGACCTACATGTGGAAGTTACAAAGGCCCGAATGGTATGCAGTGCCATCACCAAGATGGAATGAGAGACCTGGAGGTACACTCAGCGGAGGGCTGGATTGTGGTGAGCATTCTGTATCAGGCCAATGAAGTGAAACGTTAAAAAAAAATATTAATGCCCTCTAGCTAAAGACCATAAGAACACACCTATAGTTGAACAAGTTGGGTTTATGACTCATTGCAGTGAGGGAGAATGCACTCCATAGAGAGCCTGGGGTGCCTTAGTAAGAAGGTATTAGAAATATCTGAGGAAACCCAATCTAGAAGGAGGAAACCCAATCTTCCTGTGTCTAATACTAGAGCAAGACTAAAACTGCAATTGGTAAGAGTTGCAGCAGCCACTCATTTGATTGGATGAGGGGGGAGGGATGTGGTATTGTGATTTTCATAGTGACCTTGGTTTTTTTCTTGCTTAGAAAAAAATATATGAAGTGATCTTGTTCTGCATCATTTCATCATGGTTGCAGAGTGACCTGGCTTGATCTTGGTGTTCTGTGAGATCATTTAGGTCCAATAGAAGAACAAAATGGCCTGGCTTTCTTATTTTCTAACAATATGAAGTCCTAGCTAATAGAACCGGGATCTGGATGTCAGGGCTGCTTTTGTGTCTCTTAGAGGGTAGTAGGAAGCCATAGAGAGCTCATGTGCAAGGGCAAGTCAAGGTTGTATCAGCTTTTGCAAAGCTTCCTCGGGCAATCATGGTGTTTCTAGGGGTGACTCCTCCTCAGACTCACTGTATGGCCTTGGGAGAGTGCCTTACCTCTTCCCAACTTTTCTAGTAAATGGCAGTGAGGCTAGATGGTCTGTAAGTTTCCTCCTCCAAGAACTGCAGTCTTATGATTCTCCAGCAGAGGGTGGGCGGGCCCTCATCTAGGTGGAACAGGATGTGATTGGTGGGTGAGACTGTGATTGACAACTGTGGGAGATTAGTGTTTAAACTACTGTAGCAAGTAGAATGTGGGTAAACACAAGGAGGGTGGGACTGAGATTCTAGTAGGGTTAGGAATAGGTTAACCTCGGTGATGTGAAGCTGCACACACAACTCCCCTCTATTTTTTGCCACTTAATACCCCTGAGGTCTTGAGCACCTTTCTCTGAACCTCAGTATTCATATCTGTTAAATAGGGAGAAACAAGAACTTTCACTCTAGCTGTCCCATAGGGCGTTTGAGGATTCAAATACCTCCAAGGCATGGAGAGACCTGTAACACATTATTCAGTGTGAGGATTATGAAAATGGTGACAGCAGAGCTTGTGTCTTCTGGTGGGACCCGTCTAAATCCTTCCCTGGGACACCACATTCTCTAGTTTCTGGGCATCTGGTTTCAAAGGGACTCCCTAAGTCTTGCTCTGCTTGCTCTTTGTCTGCATAACTTCAAGCCCTTAATTCACTCTGGCCAGCCCTACAAGAGCTGTGGGATCTGCAATTCTCAACCTAAGCCCCAGGTCCACTTGTTCTTCAGGGGAATCTTTCTCCCCACTGGCTTTCTTTTCTGAGCTCTGTGAGGTTAAATGGATTTTAAAGACTCAGTGAAGGAAAGAGTCTCTGAACCTGCAATCTGAAAAGGGGGACCTCCGATTACATGGCATCATGACATTTTCTGGGTAACATCATTTAAACATCCCACGGTAGTACCCATCATTACTGACTAATCCAACGTTGTGTGGGCTACTAATGTCTATGTTTACATCAGTAACTTTCCCTGCCTCTTTCCAATTCTGGTTTGGATAATTTATCTTGTAGCTCCAGTATCTTCTCCAGAATGAGCAGGAATGACTCACGTTATTGCCCTAAAACCCCATGGAAATGTATCACCACTCTCTTCCTTCCCAGTGTGATAAATCTGATTATAACTTGTGGATGGCCACTCGTGACTCTGCAGCACTTTAAAATGCACTGAAAGATTCATTCAACTAAACCGAAGTTGTCAGGTGGAGAGCCAGAGGGAATTCTTGTTGCAGACACAAGTTGTGTTATGTCTGCTCTAGCCTTGTGGCGGCTTTCAAACTCCTGTTAGGAAATAAATCCATTAATCAGTGTGGACCGCCCCCACTGGCTCTGCTGGGCTACAAGCTCCTTGGAGGCAGAATGTCCATCTTAGTACCTCACCTGTCTTCCTGTGTCTGATAATATACCCTTGAAAATTGATTCTTCTTATTTTAGGCTTCTGCTCTTAAACAATAAAGCCTCCAGTTATGACAAATGAAAATGGCCTTAAAGACCCCCTTGTCAGTCTCTAGATGAGGGTTCTGAGACCTAGAGAGGGACAGTGACATATCCCAGGTCACACAGTAAGTCAGCAAGGAAGCTGGGCCCAACCACAGCTCCTGACTGCCAGTCCAGGGCTCCGACAGCCTTTTGTGCTTTTCTTGGCTGCTCCTGTTAACGAGGAATGCGAGAAATTCTATTTGGGCTTTATTCTACTGTTTTACAGTCTCTTCTGAGTAATAAGGTCGGCTTGTTTAATAAGTTCAGCTTCAAAGTAGGTCAGGGATTTTATTTCTGTGCATGGGCCATTAGCATTCTTAAGTGAGAACACATTTTTTTAACTAAGAAAATATCCGCTGTGTAGTTGAGGTGCTCTGTGTCTATCTGTTTCCTAAGCCATGTCAGATCCTTTTATACCGCACAGCCTGTGTGTGGGGGGTGGGTGGAGGGCTTCCAGCCCCAGGCTTCTCAGCGGGGGCCAAGGTTGGGTGGGAGAGAAAGGAGGGGGCCGCCTACTGTGGAGGGACCCCAGGAGCTGCAGCACATAGAGTCAAGGCAGGAAGGGCAAGGTGACTTCCTCAGGCTTCTCAAGCTGGTGGTCACATCAAAATGAGGTTTGTGTTTTGTTTTGTCAGAGATAATTCTCTGAAAAGCCCCAAATGCTAGGTTACAGAGGGTTGAGTACTATTGCAAGAAATCTCTCAAATCTCTTGTGACTTAAGTGCTTTCTTGGATCTGTTGCCCAGTGGCTAAACTGGTAGGAAAGGAGTCAAGGGTCAGGGTCTTCCTGCTGTTGTCAGGGAGAAGGATCAGGACATGGCCAGGTGGGGAGATGGGGAGGGAGGAAGAGGGACATGGCACCTCATCTATTTAGGGCTGCTCCTGAGGATAATTTCAATTTTGTATTTTTAGCAATGACCTGAATTGTTTTGTGGGCTTACATTTTTGTCAATTGCCTTTAACCTAAATGAGACTGGCAACACAATAAAAGTGATTTCTATTCAAAATTCCTGTGTAAGGCACTGTGCTTGGTACAGTGAGGAGGGCAAACATGATTGGTCAGAATCCCACGCTGCAATGACTCTGTTGTAGGGAAAAAAGACTCAGGCATAAACATTGACACCAGGCAAAGGGTAAAGGGGCAGTGTGGGCTACAAAGACCTCTAGCTGAGTTTTCCACACTTCAGTTTTTTCTGTGCCCTCTTCAGGATTTTTTCCTATCTATTCTGTTTTTTATTACTTTTGCTTTTTAAAAAAGCCACATGCTTTCCTTGATCTTTTTTTTTTGAGTTGGAGTCTCACTCTGTCGCC
>CAUYQG010188705.1:0-28943 GCA_963574415.1 Tarsius wallacei | reverse complement strand
CATGTAAGGGTTGATCCGACCATGAGCCCGGTATGTCCGGCGGCGCATCTTGGGGGCTTTGTTCACCTGGATATGCTCAATGACCAGAGAATCAACATCTAAGCCCTTAAGCTCAGCATTACTCTCTGCATTTTTAAGCATGTGCAGCAAAAATTCAGCACTCTTTTTGGGCCACCGACCCTGTGTCCAGCCCCACTGTTTGGCCTGGGCACACCTTCCAACTCCACCATTGTAGCGGCGGAATGGCACACACTGTTTCTGTAAGGTGACATCCTTCAGGTACTTGGTGGCTTTTCGTATGTGCATGCCCTTGATGGCCTGCGCAGTTTCTCGGGTGTTCTTGAAGTGAACGCGTAGGTTGGAGCCTCGGGACTTGCACGACTTCGTGGGGTTCTCCGGGTCGAGCGAGTAGCGGACCATCCTGGCGAGTCACCTCAGGCCGCTTAGGGGAAGAGCAAAACTGCCTTTTTTAATTCATATTTTTAAATGTCATCACTTATTTTTTTAAATAAACTGTCTTTTTGATTATGTGTTTTCTTCTTTATAAAACTAGTCCAAGGCTCTTAGCAGTCATAAAACTCAAAATAAAAATAAAGAGTATAGTTACAAAACTAGGGACACAAAACTGCTTTTCAAATTTGCTGTTAAACACATTGTTCCAGGGATATGCCAAGGCACTCCTAGAAGTCCTCACTGCATCTGAACCACGCCCATTCCAACCCTGTCACCGTATAGACGCACCTGCTTCCAATCCTCTCATGGTACAGATGCACCTATTCCAGCCCTCTCAGGATAGAGACATGCCTACTTCCAGCCCTCCCATGCTACAGATATGATTACTTCCAGCTGTCTCAGGGTACAGACGCACCTACTTTCAGCCCTCTCAGGGTACAGATGCACCTGCTTCCAGCCTGCTCATGGTACAGATGTATTTACTCCAACCTTATCTTTCTCACGGTACAGACACGCCTACTTCCAATCAGATTACCTCTCACAGGCAGCGTCCACCTCCATACTGTGTCCTCCCAAAAGGGCTCTCTGGAGACCTCGCAAGATTGGGGTAAACTTGGCCAGTCAAGATGATGACATGCTAGAAACCTTAGGCATTATTAATTATTATTATTTACTATACTCAAATTTCTCATCTTGGAAAACATGTAGGTTTTCACCTAGGCCTAAAGCAAGTCTCTTTAGGGGGAAATAGTTGCTAAAAATGCAGGAAGAACGAGGCACTGTCTTGAAATCGAATTGGGTAGCAGATGAAGGTGACTCACACTCTTGGGACTTTTGTGGGAGGAGAGACCGGCAGAGGACAGGGCCTGGCTGCAGGTCTCTAGGAGCACAGGAATACTCAACTCCCCCAGGAAAGCTCCATCAAGAGGGCAACAGGCACCCCAGGATAACACTGCTTTGCTCCCAGGATCATTCAGCCCGGAAGGAGAGCATCCTTGAGCCTTCCTGACAAAAGAAAGGCTTCCTACTGCACGACTACCACTCTGTAGACCAAACTGCTATTTCTTTATGCTTGGGCTGTCTCTCTGGGCTAGTCCACCCTGCACAATTCCCCCTCCCTGCACACACATGCTGTCACTCACACCAGGGGCCGAAACTTGTCCCCTGTCCCTCAAATCCGGGCTGACATGTGGCTGCTTCTGACCTATAGAACACAGTTGGAAGGAATGTTCTGGGAATACTGGGCCCTGGACTTCATGGAACTGGACGTTTCCTATACCTGCCTCTTAGAACTGAGTCCCACACCCAGGGCAGCACAGAGGACTGAGTGCCCCCTGGCAGCCAACACCGATGCCAGGCCTGAAAGGGAGTCATTCTGGGAGGTCCAGAAGGTCATCTCTCAGATGACCATGATCCCCGCCCACACCAGGGAAGCAGAACTGTCTAGCTGATCAGTCAGCCCACAAAATCGTAACAAATAATAGGTGGGTTCTTATTTTAAGCTACTAGTTTTGGGGGTGGTTTGTTACATATATAGGTCATGGAAACACCCTGTAAGCACCCTAGATACAAAAAGGAGATAGAGAGCTTATGTTCTCCTGTCACACTATGGAAAAGTACGAGGACGGTTCCAATCCTTCCCATCTCCTGTATCCACATTTTTTGTAAAGTAGTGACTTTGTGGTTCCTCTCACTAAAAAGGTAGAATTACTTCCCCAACCACTTGTTTTGGGGCTACCCATGTACCTGCTTCAGCCAAAAGAATACAGCAGAAGGACAGTGTGCCAGTTTCTAAACAAAGTCCCTTAAGGCATGGTGGTTTCAACTTGCTACCTTGTAACTTCCCACCAGTATGGGAACATTCCCTGTTGCACCTAGGAGAAAGAGAGGCACCTGGGGCAGAGTCAGGTCACCCCAATCACCCAGCCACAACTACCCTAGATCATCTCAGTGACAATTCAAACCCTAGATATACAAGGGAGTCAGTCAGACCAGAAATGCCCAGCCAAGGCCAATTTGAATGGCCAACCCACAGACTCATGGCTAAAGAAGTGCTTACTGTTCTAAGCCACTGAGATTTGGGGCATTTTACCATGCAGCATTTTTATAACAATAGATGACTGATATACACACTTGGCTCCGAATAATCCAGTTAACAAGATATTCCTTAAAATTTTTCCAGCCATTGGCCAGGCACAATGACTTATGCCTGTCATTCCAGCACTTTGAGACGCTGAGGTGGAAGGGTTGCCTGAGCCCAGAAGGTCGAGGCTGTGGTGAACCATGATTGTGCTACCACACACCAGCCTAGGTAACAGAGTGAGTACTCAATTCAAAAAAAGAAAAAAAAAATTCAACCAGAGAGATAAAAGGAGATTCAAAACAGAAATTTATAGGAAACTAATTTCATCTCAACACACAGACATACTATTTCTATTCAGCTAAGCGACATGATCTCAAACCCTAATTCTATCCTCAAAATGAGTTTGGAAATTGAAGGATACCCAAGAAACTTCTTCCAGAATCTCTGTGGGCTTCTCAGAGCCCTTCCCAGAAGCAGCTGAATTGTCACTGCACTTAATGCTCTGCCAGCCTTCTGGGGATTCAGAAAATAATGACATGGAATCAACATTCTGGATGTACAAGGCTATAGAAACATCATTGAAGTTACAGAGGCCACTCAGCCTGTAACTAACCAAGACATAACTTAACAAGTAACCATTGTGTTTCTTATGGGGACAGTTTGGGTACTTTCAATGCGTCAAGGATAAAATGACAGGGATGGGAATAGATTCCAGACATTATACCGATCCAAGGCTTGAGGGATTGAGATGGAGAAATGACTCATACAGATACCAAGAGTCAGTTCCAAGCACAGGCAGTTAGTAGAGGTGCCAAACAGAAGGCACGGATGGCATCTGGAGGAAGGAGAGAGTGGATCCATGCAGAGATGAGAAGGTGCCACCAATGAGACTTGATGAGCCAGAGGGATGAGATTGGAGAAAAGACAGACAAGCAAGGAGCAAAAGTTCCTCCCAGCTCCAAGGGTATTAGAGACCAAGGGTAGATAAGCCCCTTAAACTGCCACCACCAAGGTACCATCTATCAAAGGGATTCACTAAGCATTCAGTGTGCTGGTACTGCCATGCTCCAAACCTAAAGACCAAGGAAACCAAAGCTCAACCACCTTTCATGTCTCCTCGATCCACTAATATCTGTGACATTTTTTGCAGTCATTTGGGAGTCTTTTTCTTGAACTACTCTGAAGGTATTTTTCGGATTTTTTTAAAAAGCACTTTTTATTTACTTTTGTGTTTCTAATGGTCATTATTCAAATATTTAGTAGTTGGTAAATGATGTGGTAATTTGATGTCACTATGGGAATCTTTTTATTTTCCATTTTACCTGTCTCTGAACCCTTGCAAAACTTGAATCTACGTTGTCTAAACACTCTTACTTTAATATTTGTTTCTTCTGGTAAATTCATTTGGTAGTATATATGCATATGATTTTGCATTTCATGATCCAGCATTATTTTATTATTGGGTGTTTTGGGAAAAAAAAAAAAAAAAGACATTGACAGTCAACAGAATTCTACCTGTCTCCCTTCTTTTTTTTCCAAAAAGTCAGTGTCTTAACAAAGAGAAACAAACTTGCTTTGAGTTACCTTAGCTATCACTGCATAAAGTATGAACTGGCATGCAGAGCTGAATGGAAATTAAGCATTTTGTAATTAGGGAGGCAATACTGCAACATGCTTAAGAGAAGACCTGAATATTTACAGGACTGGTGCAAGAAAATAAATGGAGGTTCCCAACCCCTAGTCCCTACCTCTCGTCTCTTCCTAACCCATGGCTCTGTTTTGTAGACACTCCAGTCCACATGGCCACATTCCATCCAACAGCTGCTCCATGGTCATTATTCAGGCCAGGGAAACACATGCAGGACCTACCCAAGGAGATGAACTCCAGCAAAGAGGCCAGTGTAGGCCCCAAAGATGCTCAGTTCAGTTTGGGCAGGAGCTCCAAGTTCCCAGTGACCATGGATGTGGTCTGGAATGAGGGCAGGTGCAGCCGGAGAGGGCAAGAGCAGGCTCTGGAAGGCAAGGGCAGGGCTCTAGCCCAGGTGCAGAGCTAGATCCAGGCACAGGTGCAGAGCCAGGTACAAGACAGCAACCAAAGCTGCTAACCTTCTCCTTGGAAACCAAGAAACAGCCATTTATCCTCCAGAAGCCTTAGTTACACATCTGCAAAATGAGGATACTATTACTGTAGTATGATAAGAAATATATTTTTGTCTTTGTCTCTAGTTTCTGGCACAGAGCTACTACAATTCTTGGAATTTCCTAAGTGATAGGAGCATCTTTTGTTCTAATCAGATGATGGTTGGTGTGTCCTCCAATCACTTCAAGATAGGGGCTGGGTGTCCAAAAGATCAAGTCTTGACTAGATACTTGAAACTTTCAGCCCCACCCACCAACCTCTTAAGAGGGAACAGGGGGCTAGAGATTGTGTTGATGGTCAATGATTTAATCCATCCTGCCTATGTAAAAAAACCTCCATGAAAACACTGGACAGAGTTAGGAGAGTTTCTGGGTTGGCGAACATATTGATATACCAGTAGAGTCATGTACCCCAACTCTACAGGGACCCTTCCAGGCCTGGCCCTATGTACCTCTTCATCTGGCTGTTCGTTTGTATCCTTAATAAACCATAATGGTAAATATAACACTTTCCTGAGTTCTAGAGGGTGTTGAGGGAATCCCACAACTTTGTAGCCAAGTTAAAAAAAGTATAGGTGATCTGGGGACCCAATACTTGCAACTGGCATATGTAGTGGAGTTTGACGCTAACTTCCAGGTGATTGGTGTTAGAATTGACTTAAAATGTTGAACACCCAGTTGTCATCAGGGTGTTGAATAATTAGTGTTGACAAATATACCATGTATTTGGTGTCAGGAGATGAAAAACAAAAACGAAAACAAAACAAACCCCCAGAGTGATGTTTGGAAGTTCACACAAGAATAAATACAAGATTTGGCCCATATCTATTCTAACTTATTAATATGTATGTTGAACCATTGTTTGACTATCTCCTCTATCTACCCTGTCTGGGTTTTGAGAGGATTCAATCGAATTATAACTGAGAAACCTCTTGCACTGAACAAATGTAGTCAACTGACTGCAAATTCCTTCAACTTAAAAATTGAATTTTTAATATGAAGCTAATTTTCACTATTCATTAAGTGAAAATATTTTAGGCAAAATGGTTCTAAGCAAACTCATGATAATGAATCCATTCACTGAATGAGTTGGAGTTGGTCACTAGGTACATTTGCTCTAGGTAAGTGACTATTAGGCATATAAGGTTTTCTATTTTTTTTTTTTTTTTTACCAGCAAAACCCTACCATAAGAACTGAATAAGCTTGATTCCTGCAGAACACATCTGCCCCATAATGGGGCAGTGAGTCTCTTTTGGGGAGCAGAAACCAGGAGACAGTCAAGGCCCACAATTTAAGGAGTCACCCTCTCTCCAGCTCATGCAAGTGTGGGATCAGCACCTGAGAGTGGGCACCATCTTAAACTCTGTGCCTCAATTGCCTTAGCTGGTCTCAGTGCTGGAGCCTGCACTCCAGAGCTTAGCAGGGAAGACCAGTGGGAGGAAGAAGAAAGCATGAGAAGAAACTGAACACACCTTTATATTTATCTAAAAATAAGAAACTGAACATCTTCAGTAAGATCTGGCTAATCTTTTTAAATAAGTAAAAATATCTATTTCTATGGGTTTTGAATTGTGTCACGTATCTTCCTCAACTCATATGGTGGAGTCCTAACCATCAGTTCCTTGGGAGTTGACTGTGTTTTGAGGCAGGGTCTTTACAGAGGGAACCAAATTAAAGTGAGGTCATTAGGGTGAATCCTAACCCAATATAACTGGTGTCCTTACAGAAAGGGAAAATTCAAAGATAGGTTTGTAAGAGGAGGAGTCCCCCCAAAATGGAATTATTTTTTGAAGGGCAGGCCTCTTGTACTACAGGCTCCCCCTGCTAGGTTAAGTGTTCTAGAAGCCCATCAGCATCAGTTTACTAGCTAGTGCCGTTGTGAGAGGCTGCATTCAGCTTCAGTGAATTTTTTTGGTGGGGGAAGAGTCTTTCAGTTCAGTTGCTCATTTCATGATGGGTAAAAAAACTGCACTGAGCATTCAGCAGTTTTTTTTTTTTTACCAAAAACAGCATGACTCCCATGCCCCATCCTCCCTATTCACCTGATCTCACCCCAAGCAACTTTTTTTTGTTTGTTTTCCAGGTGAAAAAAAAACCTCAAAGGGAAACATTTTGTTGATGTAGAAGAGATGATACAAAAAACAGTAGAAACACTAAAAGGTATCAACATTGAGAAGTTCAAAAGCTGTTTTGAGCAGTGGAAACAATGTCTCAATGGGTATATGGCATCAAACAGAGAGTACTTTGAAGGTGACTGAAGTTTAAACATATGACAATAAATATACAATATTTTATAAATAAAGGGGGGGTCCCCTCTCATATAGGAAGAAGATAATATGATGACACAGGAAGAAGATGGCCATCTACAAGCCAAAAAGAGAGACCTGGCACAGATCCTCCCTCAGAGCCCTCAGAGGGAACTATCCCTGCCAAAGCCTTGACTTTGGACTTCCAACCTCCAGAACTGTGAGACGATACATTTCTATTGTTTAAAGCCACCCAGTTGGTGTCACTTTGTTGCAGCAGCAGTGGGAGACTAATACACGTCTATTAAGGGATGTGGTGAAATATTATAACTGATGAAGATTAGATGCCCCTGCTGGGGGCACAGCCTCATGAATCACTTTCATATCAATTGCACAATTTCTTCCTGAACACCAATTCTTTTAAAGGCATGTCCCAACCTCCGTGTACTGTATTGCATTTACCAATCACTCCTGGCTTAATTTTGGCAAAGGAGAGACCTTATATCCTATGGTCTAAATGACTGGTACGTGGGTCCCCCATAACCTTAGCCCCTGCAGGGCTTCTCTGAGGAAAGCCTAATAGCCCCGAGTGTTCAAGGGCATACTATAGAGCTAGAGTGTTAATCTTTCCCAACCTGATATTTTTTGGGGGTGGCATGTTTTGTGAATACCATATGTGACTTTTGAAATGAGGTTTCAATTGTATCAGGTGAAATAACTGTACAATGATTATAAGTCAAATCTAGTAGTATGACAGGAAAATAGAAATGCAATAAAAGCGCAGGTCTATGGACACTGACCCTCTGGTTCTTCTGAAAGAGATAGAAAAGAGTAGTATGCAGTGGGGGAAAGAGACTGTGAAGACTACAGTACCGATAAACTGATCTTTTTTTTTTTTTTTTTTTTTTTTTAGTTTGAGTATCACTCTTTCACCCAGACTGGAGTGCAGTGGCTGCTGCCAGCCACCGCAGCCTCGACCTGCTGGGCTCCAGTGATCCTTCCACCTCAGCCTTCCAAGTAGCTGGAATTATAGGCGCATGCTACTACGCCCGGCTAATTTTTGATTTATCATAGTTGGCTCTCACTATATTGAGGTGTATTCCCTCTATGCCTAGGTGTTCAAGAGTTTTTAACAAGAAGGGATGCTGGATTTTATCAAAAGCTTTTCCGCATCTAATGATATAATCACGTAGTTCTTGTTTTTACAGCTGTTGATGTATTTAATTACATTTTTGTGGAGCTTTAAAAATGATCAGTTAGCCGGGCTCAGTGGCTCAGCCTGTAATCCCACGCCTTGGGAGGCTGAGGTGAGTGGATTGCCTGAGCCCACGGGTTCGAGACCTGCCTGGGCAACTTGGTGAGACCTCATCTCTACAATAAATCAAAAAACTAGCTGGGTGTGGTAGTGCGTGCCTGTAGTTCCAGCTATTTGGAAGGCTGAGGCAGAAGGATCGCCAGAGCCCAGCAGGTCAAGGCTGCGGTGGCCGGGAGCGGCCACTGCACTCCAGTCTGGGTGACAGAGTGAGAATACAACTCAAAAAAAAAAAAAAAATTATTCACTTCATTTTGCTAAGAGCATTTATAAGATCGGTAATAAGGACATTGACTATTTGCTCCTCTATTCAGAAGCAAGAGCATGTGACTTCTTTATTTTTCTTAACTGGTCTAATCTTCTTCCTCTCTTCTAATTGAAGTTATCTCAGTCTCCTCCAGATTAAATAATCTCTTGATTTAACAGTCTATTTTGATTTAAAAGGTCTCCATTGGGTAAATATTCAGTCCATTCAAAGTTCAATTCCCTGACAAGGCTGTTTCTCCCTCTGCATCCTCCTTTCCAAGATGGTGTCTATGTGAGGAGATACTCACCAGTCCTCATGGCAATGGGGGTAGAAGGGGGCTGGTTTCCATGGCAGGCAGCTCGTTTGGTCAGTGTGCACTGGGTGCTCCCCAACTGATGCTGGGCTAATCTTTAGATTCCCTGTGGCGGGGTCCTTTCTCCTCACTATGGAGCCAAGAGTATTTTGGGGTTGCTATTCTGCCTATCTCTAGTCACTTTCCACTGTTGCTCTGCCATTTCTCATCACTACCCCTATGCTAGTCTAAGATCGTCCTGAACAGAAGATTCCTTCTAGGTTGCTTTTGGGAAGCAAGGCAAAGTCTCCTCTGTCCTTTGGCTTACTCTTCCATCTTTCCAACATGCTTCCCCTTTCAGGAGTTCAGTTCAGAATGTGGCGGTCAGAATATACATGACCATTTTTCCTTTTTTTCTTTTCTTCTTTTTTTCCCATAATCCCATAAGCCAAAATATCCTCCCCATACTCCCCCCACCGTCTCACCCCCCTCACCCCATCTCACCAATACCACCAAGTACACCTCGTACATCCTGAGATTTTTCTACTCTTGACTTTTAGTAAAACTCTATGATTTGGTTGATTGGTTCAGTCTCTTCTGGTGACAATGGGAAATAAAATCACTTAAACAACTATTTCCTGTGTCTCAAAGTTGAGCTTTCAAAACTCTTAATGTCTGCTCAAAAATCTTATTTTTTGGCTGGACGTGGTGGTTCACACCTACAATCCTAGCACTTTAGGAGGCCAAGGCAGGAGGATTGCTTGAGCCCAGGAATTTGAGACCAGCCTAAGCAACATAGTGAGACCTCATCTCTACCAAAACAAAACAAAACAACTCATAATAATAATAAAATAAAAAAATCTTAGTTTTGAAGAAAAAACTGAACATTGGCTCTTCTCCACCCTGCATTTCTGCTGTAATGATATTAACCATCTAAGGAAAAAGCTGCTTTGTATGCTTCATAGAAAGAAGCATGGGGGTGGTGGGCAACCCCCTTGGGTCCCCTCCCACTGTGGGAATTTTTCTGCTTTGTTAATAAATCCTGCTTTCTCAAAAAATAAAAATAAAAAAGAAAGAAAGAGGGGTGGTAACATACAGGAAGTGCAAAAGAGAAAAATCACATCAATATTGTTCAAAATATTCTCCCTATTACATCTGCATAGAAAAATAATCAGGAAAAGTAAACCAAAATGTAGTCCTCCCTGGGTGGTGGCTTTTTCCTTTTTCTTTTTACCAACAAGGTCTTCCAATGTCACCCACGCTGTAACTCCTGGGCTCACATAGTCCTCCTGCCTCAGTCTCCCAAGTAGCTGAAACTAAAGGCATACAACATTCTCCTGAAATTCTTTGAATTTTATTTTATTAATTAATTTATTTTTTGAGTTGGAGTCTCACTCTGTTGCCCAGGCTGGAGTGCAGTGGCACACTGTTCACGGCCACCACAGCATTGACCCGCTGGGCTCAGTTGATCCTTCTGCCTCAGTCTGCCAAGGAGCTGAAACTACAGGCACGTGCCACCACGCCTGGCTAATTTTTTGATTTATTGTAGAGATGAGGTCTCGCCAAGTTGCCCAAGCTGGTCTTGAACCCGCAGGTTCAGGCAATTCTCTCACCTTGGTCTCCCAAAGTGCCTAGCCAATTTTTTGAATTTTAAAAAGTACATATATATTGTTTTTGTAAACAGAAAAATCAATAAAATAATATTCATTGATGGGTGGTATGGGGAGGTTAAACAGCATAAAACCATATATAGAAATGGCTCAAGACTATGCCTCTGATTTAATTGCCCAATAAATGATTTAGCCATAATTGTGATGAGTCCTTTTTGAGTCACTTATTTTCTTTTTTTAAAATTAAATTATATAAAAAATAAAAATAAATAAATAAAATTAAATTATAATTTATATATGATACAATCTACCCTTTTGACATGTACAATTCAGTCGTCTTTAGTATATTCACAAAGTTGTACACCACCACCACCACCTAACTCCAAAAAGAAACCCCACAAGCAGTCATTCCCCCTTTCCTCTTCCCTTGGCCCCTGGCAACCATTTATGTACTTTTGTTTCTATGGATTTCCTATTCTTGACATTTCATATAAGTGGGATCATACAATATGTAGTCTTTTGTGTTTGGTTTCTTTCACTTAACATAATGTTTTCAAGGTTTATTCATGTTGAGTAACATTTTTCTTGATCTCTTCTGAAAAACTTTTCCCTCAGTGCTGAAGTAATCATCATACTGGTCCCTTGACCTTTCCCCTACAGTCTATAAGATGCAAAAAAAAAAAAAAAAAAAAGCCAGACTACCTTTTTCTCAAGTTGCATTGCCTGTTCTATGAGTAGGCTCCATGGAACAGAAAATTAATCATAATGAAACACCAAAAATTCTATTTGGCTTTGGAATACATTATAATACAGAGTGGACTAGGGAGAAAGACAGTGATAGGGTTTGGCTTGATGATTTAGGTTCTTGGAATCTAAGGCTGATATTATTTAAAACATAGAATAAGTTTATGCTGAGGATTTTAGAGTAAACAGGTTGGATTCCACATTTTATTGTGGATAGTAAACTTCATTTTTATTATTATTTTTGAGTAGGTGTCTCACTCTGTCATCTAGGCTGGAGTGCAGTGGCATGCTCACAGCCACCGCAGCCTTGACCAGCTAGGCTCAGGTGATCTTCCTGCCTCAGTCTTCCAAATACTGGAACTACAGGTATGTGCCACCACGCTTGGCTATTGTTTTTTTTTTTTTTTTATTGTAGAGATGCGGTCTCGCCAAGTTGCCCAGGCTGGTCTTGAACTCCTGGGCTCAGGCAATCTCGCCTCGGCCTCCCAAAGTGCTGGGATTACAGGCTTGAGCCACCGTGTCCAGCCTTAAACTTCATTTTGCTTTATTTTATAGGGACAAGGTCTTGCTATGTTGCCCAGGCTGGTCTCAAACTCCTGGGCTCAAACAATCCTCCTTCCTCAGCCTCCCAAAGTGCTGGGATTACAGGGGTGTGAATCACCACACATGGCTGGTAATAAACTTTCTCAGATTAGCTACATTGGACAAAGAAAATGTGTGTATCCTCTTGAGTCTTTCTTATTTCATCATATTTGTTTGTATTCCTAGATACTAGTCATGTTTTCAAGTAGGAAACAAAGGCCAAGACTAAAATACCCAATCCTGAAGTTTCCTATGATCCTACAGTATAAGTCCACCAGGGTCATTCCTAGTCAGTGGTCTCTAATATTTTGGGAGTCATAGATTGGGTCCTTTGAATCTCTGATAAGAGTCATGACTCCTTTTCTGAAAAATATTACTTATGATTTCTAAGGGTGTGTAAGTTCTCTGAAGCATTCAAGGTCTACTACAGTGTCTTAGTCAGCTTGTGTTGCTGTGACAAAATACCATGGACTGGGTGGCTTAAACAACAAATATTTATTTCTAACAGTGCTGGAGCTGGAAAGTCCAAGGTCAAGGTCAAGGTGCCAGCAGATTCAGTACCTGATGAGGGCAGACAGTCACCTTCCCACTGTATCCCTAATGGTGGGAAGAGGAAAAAGTGAGAGGGGGGAGAGAAAGTTTGAGAGAGAGAGAGAGAGAGAGAGAAAGAACGAGCAAGAGAGAGCGAGCTCATGCTTGCTCTTCTGTCTCTTTTTCTTCTTCTTTTTTTGAATAGGAGTCTCACTCTGTCACCCAGGCTGGAGTGCAGTGGCATGCTTACGGTCATCACAACTTTGACCTACTGGGCTCAGGCAATCCTTCTGCCTCAGCCTTCCAAATAACTGGAACTCCACAGGCATGTGTCACCACGCCTGGCTAATTTTTTGCTTTTTTTGTAGAGACAAGGTCTAGCCATGTTGCTCAGGCTGGTCTTGAACCCCTGAGCTCAGGCATTCCTCTCGCCTCCATCTCCCAAAGTGCTGGGATCACAGGTGTGAACCACTGCACCCGGCCTCCTGTCTCTTTTTATAAGGGTACTAACCTTTTCTCATGAGCCCTCATAGGCTCCACTCTCATAAACTAGTCTAACCATAATTACCTCCTGAAGACCCCACCTTCAAATACCACCACAATGAAGTTTAGGTCTTCAACATAGAAATTTTGGGAAGATACAAACGTTTAGTCCATAGCACATAGATAACCCCTCTGCTTTTGGAAGCTTCCCTTGGAGTTTCAGCTCTAGGTCCCAATCTTATCTCTTGTTCCAATAACTGGAAGGAACAGTATAGCAGTTGAAGACCTTGACCCTGTAGAGAGGCCTATATGTTCTCTCTTGAATCCTATTCTAGGGGCAGGAGTCACCCCAGGAGCCTCTTCATAGTATACCATCCAGAGGAAGTAAAGGGGAAGAAGTGAGTAGATAAAGAGGCTGATAATTTTGACATCACTCTCTTGTATGGTTGCCATATTGTGTTCTGCATGATATATCCCCCGATTTCGTCTTCCTTCTTCATCAGAGCTTCTGTCCCTTGGGAATGAATGAAGTAGGGGAAAGCCTTTGTCCATTAGTGTGGGCTGTAGAAAGGCTCTTGGTAAGCAGTGGATGCCTCCAGTCAGATGTGTGAATACATTGAGGGCAGATTCGAGGTCAGCAAGGAGGAAGTGACCCTGAAGGACGGGGGAAACATCTGGAGGGCATGAACTTGACCCTGAGCAGCAGATCTTTCTCAACGGACAGCTCAAGTCTTTGAATTTCCTTTGTTTCAGAGTATGGCAAACTCAAGTTTGTTAATCTTTAAAGCATTGTTTATGCAAAGCATTTGTTTGGTATTGTAACAGGGAAGACATGGAGCATTTTCTCAAATATGAAAAAAAGAGGCTGGGTTCCATGGCTCAGCCTGTAACCCCAGCACTTTGGGGGGCCGAGGCGAGTGAATTGTCTGTGGGTTCAAGACCAACCCAGGCAACTTGACGAGACCTAGTCTCTACAATAATCAAAAATTAGCTGGGTGTGGTAGTGCACGCCTGTAGTTCTGGCTACTTGGAAGGCTGAGGCGGAAGATCGCCGGAGCCTACAGGTCATTGCTGGAGTGGTTGTGAGTGTGCCACTCCAGCCTGGGTGACAGAGTGAGACTCTAACTCAAAAAGCAAACAGACAAAAAAAACCAAAACAAACAAACAAACAAAAAGAAAGTAAAAAGGAGGAGCTCTGTTTTCTTCGTGTCTGCTTTGGTTTGCTCTATTTATATGTAGTACTCTAGAACCTTACTTTGGCTCGGCTTTTAGGAGTGGTTAGATGTATTTATCATCCAATCTCTTTGGTAATCAAATTGAAAGATTCCCTCTTCATTCTAGCTCAGAAAGGAATATGCAGATTCCATACCATCTGCAGGAGATTGGGACCAAATCACCAACTGACCTTTTCTTGAATAGTGAACTATAGCTAATGCCTCCACAAGACACAGCAGAATGGAGAATTTCTTTCTTTCTTTTTTTGAGTAGGAATCTTACTCTGTTGTCAGGTTGGAGTGCAGTGGCAGGCTCATGGCCACCCCAACCTCGACCTGCTGGGCTCAGGAGAGCCTTCCGTCTCAGCCTTCCAGGTAGCTGTAACAACAGGTGAGCACCACCATGCCTGGCTAATTTTTTGATTTATTGTAGAGATGAGGTCTCACCAAGTTGCCTAAACTGGTCTCCAACCCCTTAGACTCAGGCAATCCTCTTGCCTCTGCCTCCCAAAGTTCTGGGATTACAGGCGTGAGCCACTGCACCCAGCTAAATGGAGAACTTCTAATGGGTTCTGATGTCAAAAGGTGATATTTTGAATTACCAGACATTATGTTTAGTATAAATAAATCTGATGGTGCCCGTCAATATAAAAATCTCTCTTGAATCCATCCCAAGAGGATTTGTCAAGGAAAACAATTATATATATGTATGTTTTTTAGTTGAGTCAGGGTCTCACTCTATTGTCCAGGCTGGAGTGCAGTGGCACAATCATGGCTCACCCCAGCATCGACCTCCTGGGCTCAAGCAATCCTATCACCTCGGCCTCCCAGAGTGCTGGGATTATAGGCATGAGCCACCATGCCCGGTTCAGTTATCTACATTTTGGTAAGTTTGATGATCTTTATTTTATTTTATTTTTTGAAGTTGTATTTTGCTATGATGCCGGGGCTGGTCTTGAACTCCTGTCCTCAAGCAATCATCCTGCCCCAGACTACAGGAACACACCATCAGGCCTGGCTGATGATTATTCTTTAGTCCTCATCTTACTTAACCCATCAGTATTATCTAAAACTGTTTGTTACTACAGTAAGTCTCTTCTATATGAAAGAATTCCATTCCAAGAGCACACTTGTAAGTCCAGCTAAGTTAACCTAGATATGCAACTCACACAATCACCTATATAGTATTATACTATAATAGGTTTATAACTCCTTTCACATAAAACATAAAAAACAAACGTGAATGTTTGTTTACCTAGATACTCAACACAATCAGCTATATAGTATTATACTATAATAGGTTTATAATTCCTTTTGCACAAATACATAAAAAAAAAGTGAATGTTTGCATCTTTAAATGTTTGCAAATTGAAGGTTTGTATGTAGAGGACTTACTGTACTACCTT
The DNA here is from genome assembly GCA_963574415.1 of Tarsius wallacei. Classification (NCBI taxonomy): domain Eukaryota; kingdom Metazoa; phylum Chordata; class Mammalia; order Primates; family Tarsiidae; genus Tarsius; species Tarsius wallacei. The sequence continues at coordinate 13,600 of CAUYQG010188705.1, read as the reverse complement.
CTTAAAATATTTTTTGTACTTGAGTCAGGGACATCTCACTTTCTGATTTCCCGCTATTTAATGAGCTATTTATTTTCTATTTTCTTTATGGTTTATCCTCATCTTCTCAAGTCTAAACTCTCTGTATATTTGTTAAAAATACTGGTGTTGGCCGGGTGTGGTGGCTTATGCCTGTAACCCCGACACTTTGGGAGGCAGAGGGGAGAGGATTGCCTGAGTCTACAGGTTCAAGACCAACATGGCGAGCCTTTGTCTCTACATTAAATCAAAAAGAAAAAATTAGCCGAGCATGGGGGTGTGTGCCTGTAGTTCCAGCTACTTGGAAGGCTGAGGCGGAAGGTTCACCTGAGCCCATCAGGTTGAGGCTGTGGTGGCCATAAGCACGCCACAGCACTCCAGCCTGGGCGACAGAGTGAGACTCTGCCTCAAAAAAAAAAAAAAAATGCTGGGACCCACTCCCTACCCCAAGGAATTCTGATTCCATTGATCTAAATTGGAGCCCAAACTTTTAAAAATTAATTAATTAAGTCAGGCGCAGTGGCTCAAGCCTGTAATCCCAGCACTTTGGGAGGCCAAGGCAAGAGGATTGCTTGAGCCCAGGAGTTTGAGACCAGCCTGGGCAACTTGGTGAGACCTCATCTCTATAATAAATCAAAAAGTTAGCCAGGTGTTGTGGCTGGTGCCTGTAGTTCCAGCTACTTGGAAGACTGAGGTGGAAGGATTGCTTGAGCACAGCAGGTCGAGGCTGTGGTGGCCATGAGTGACTGCACTCCAGCTTGGGCGACAGAATGAGACTCCAACTCAAAAAAAAAAAAAAGTAATAATCATACCATGTGGTCTCTCCAGTATAAACAGTATTCACTTAGTCATTTAACAAGTGCTATTCTAGGAGCTGAGGCTATAGCAGCCAACAAGACAAAGCCCTTAATTTTGTGGAGCTCACATTCTACTTAGGGGAGACAAGCAATAAATAAATTCAAAACACAGACAGTAAGTCCTCACTTAATGTGTTGATAGGCTCTTGGAAACTGGGACTTTATGCAAAACGATGTGTAACAAAACTCAATTCTACCATAGGTTAATTGATGTAAATATGAGTTAAGTTCCTATGGCATATTTCTGGTTACAAAAATATCACTACACTTTTAAATAAAGACCAAAACATTTCTAATATTAAACATTGAAATAAACGCGAGCAGCTGGGCTCGGTGGCTCAGCCTGTAATCCCGCGCCTTGGGAGGCTGAGGTGAGTGGATTGCCTGAGCCCCCGGGTTCGAGACCCGCCTAGGCAAGCGAGACCTCATCTCTACAATAAATCAAAAAATTAGCCGGACGTGGTAGCGCGCGCCTGTAGTTCCAGCTACTTGGAAGGCTGAGGCGGAAGGATCACCGGAGCCCAGCAGGTCGAGGCTGCGGTGGCCGGGAGCGACCACTGCACTCCAGTCTGGGCGACAGAGTGAGACTCCGACTCAAAAAAAAAAAAAAGAAATAAACGCGAGCCATACATCCATTTAAGAAAGATCAGGCTGGGTGCGGTGGCTCATGCCTATAAACCAGCACTTTGGGAGGCAAAGGTGAGAGGATTGCCTGAGCTCAGGGGTTTGAGACCAGCCTGGGCAACATGGCGAGACCTTGTCTCTACAATAAATAAAAAAATGAGCCACGTGTGGTGGCGCGTACCTGTGGTTCCAGCTACTTGGAAGGCTGAGGTGGAAGGATCACCTGAGCCCAGGAGGCGAGGCTATGGTGGCTGTGAGCGTGCCACTGCATTCCAGCCTCAGTGAGAGTGAGACTCCGACTCAAAAAAAAAAAGAAAGAAAGAAAGAAAGATCAATAAGAACAAATAACACCATTATTTACTCAGTTATTTCATTTTAAGGTCATGGGTGACCAGAGCCCATCCCAGTAACTCTGGACACAAGATGGAACTGACCCTGGACAGGACACCATCCCATCGCAGGGAGTACTCAAAAATATGTCCACACTCAGACTAAGACAATTTTTTTTTTTTAGTAGGAGTCTCACTCTGTTACCCAGACTAGAGGACAGTGGCATGCTCCTGGCCACTGCAACCTCGACCTGCTGGGCTCCGGTGATCCTTCCGCCTCAGCCTTCCAAGTAGCCAGAACCACAGGCATGCGCTACCACACCCGGCTAATTTTTTTGATTTATTGTAGAGACGAGGTCTCGCCAAGTTGCCTGGGCAGGTCTCGAACCTACAGGCTCAGGCAATCCACTCACCTTGGCCTCCCAAGGTGCTGGGATTACAGGCTGAGCCACTGAGCCCAGCCTCAACAATTGTTTCTTATAGAACATCAGTTGCTTCATAGAAGTTGAGACAGAGGGAGGGAGCGTCAGAGGTGTAGTGGAAATTCCTCTGACAACGGTGGAAGTGGTATGGGTGTGTCAGGCCCCAACAGTGAACCTGCTGCACGAGGCCTGCATGGGCTGAGTGGCTGGGACAGGTGAGGTCTCGCCATAGTCTCTAGAAGCCTTTGGCTCCCTCTTTAGAGGCAATGCAAAAATGACTTGAGAGACCCGAGTGTGTGTCTCTAACCTTCTTGTCTCCCATTTCTGCAGCTTTTTCCCTTCCAAAATGTGGTTTTTTAATTTTTCTCTCTACTCCAACTTTATTCTTGTTGAGATAAAGTCCACTTATCTTGTTGGAAGGAGAAAGGAGGCATAAAACACAGGTGTGCTTTTGCAGGGATGTACGCCGGGCTGCACTGTGTCTGTTTTCTGGTTGAGTCTTTGCATCTTCTTCCTGCTGCTTCATTCTCCCTGCTCAGCCCCCTAACTTGAGACTGGCTCCCAGCAGAGCGTGTAACTTTTTCCCTGTCAAAACTGGCCCCAGAGAGAAGGTCTGGAAAAGTCGTTCATGCAGAGGTAACAATAATTGGTATTAACATTTGAGAGCATTTGTAGTTTATCCTGAGGAAACCTCATTAAAAGGTGAAACTCCAGCATAAATTCTCAGATTTTAGATAGTAGATGGAGTCATCCAAGGGCAGTTGAGCTCTCCCTGCACTGTTAAAATAACAGTCTACAAAGGCTGCAGTTTATTGCAGTTAATCTCAAATATGAGACTGCATGTGAATATATGAATATAATTTAACATAATTTTAAGGAGAAGGAAAAAAAATCTGTCACCATCTAAACTGGCTTAGTCTAGCTTTTTTGAATGCTAGAAATTTAGAGAGTCACATAGTAGAGCCAAAGGAGATAATCATCTTTTAGCCTTTTAAAAGATTTCAATCCCTTTTGGCTTTCCTCCAAGGATGTCTGAACAGGACATTAAGTGACTGAAAAACCAAAGTTTTCAATGTTTCATAACTGCAATCAGTCCTAGGCATTCACTTTGGGGAAAGACTAAATTATAAAAAGTTTTACATTAAGGTAAGTAGCTCTATGAGTTCTCTTCCTTTTTTTGTGGGAGACGGCAGATTTTTGTCTTGGTTAATGTTTTTGTTTTTGTTTTTAAAACTATGGATGGAGAAAAGAAAATGCGTTGTTGGCACACAGCAAACTTTCCCATAAAACTCTCTTTGGCCAAGGACTAAACATAACACACACAGTGCCAAGAGGGGTTTTATGTCTTCCTTGTATTTTTTTTTCCTGCAAAGAAAAAAAAAAAAAATGAGCACAGGATTAGAATAAAGCTAGAATGAAAACCATATTTCTGTCTCATCAGTTGGGCTTCTATCCTGCCTCTTAATAATCACACTAAGGGTTTGGTTTTGTGAAAAAGAAATCAGATAACCAAGCTACCATCTTTCCCCCTGCATTTTCAGAGGAGACAATGAGAATTCTGTGAGTTGAGATGCCACTGCTATCTTGGTCAGGCATATTTATAAACCTCATAATTTGGCCAGTAGCTCTCAGGCAGCCTCCTGTGAGCCACAGTATTAAAACGGTACTTCTGAAGCAAGGGTACTGCCTGGGGATGGGAGGGTTACCCGTTGGCTGTCAGTCCCAGCTCCAGGCCTTGAAACTCAGGCCCCACTAACTCCCTCTAACCCTAACACAGCAATCCATTCTGTGATTGGGACTCTCCCCTGCCCAGAAAAATCAGATGAAATATTAGGAACATTTTTTCTACCAAGAGAAACTGACCTATGAGGGTACAATCAGGGCAGTAAGCAAACGCTGTCTCAGAATTCACATTTTTCGAATTTTAAGCAGTACTTATCCTCCCCAAACCTTCCCTGAATCTAAATTTCCTACGTCTAGAAAGTGAGGAGAATTTTTGATTATCTTATAGAAAAAGATATTTAGGTTCATGTGGTCACATGTTCTCAGTATTGTAAACTGACACTGTGTTTAAACTTAATGGAGATTGGGGCAAAACTTCTAAACATAAAAATAGTGGAGTGGGGAGAGAACACTGAATAAAATAGCAGTAGACTTCACTTTGTAAAAATGTAACACTTCTCTGTGGCAAGAGAAACTATAAATAAAATCAAAAGTCAGATGACAAGTGGGAAAATACTTATAACACAAATAACAGGCAAAGATTAATATGCTTAGCCATACAAAGTTTTTACATAGCAATAAGAAAAAATTGCTACTGTCCCATCATTAAAATGGGCAAACAAGGCAATCTTGAAGAACAAACTGAAGGACTTATGAGATATCATGATAATGAAGACACCCTGATACACAAAGCAATCAACCAATGGGACAGAATGGAGAATCCAGAAACAGAACCACGTATGTATGGCCACCTGATTAATGATAAAAAGCAACAAATATTGCAGGGCAGAGGGTAAAATATGGTCTTTCTATTAACTGATGCTGGGTGAATTAACTATCTGTATGGGATACAATGTACTTGGACCTCTCCTTCACATTATATCCCAAAATCAATTCCAAGTGGATTATAGATCTAAATGTGAGAGACTAAACAATAAGACTTTGAGAGGGAAACATAGAAGAGCTTCAAAAGTACTAACCACTAAAGAAAAAAATTGATAAATGACCAGATTAAAGCAAAAACAGAAACAAAAACTTCTGTTAATCCAAAGACACCCCTGAGAGAGTGAAAAAGGAAACCTGTAGAGCGAAAACAAATATTCACATACATGTTTTCAAGTTACCGGATAGAAAAATACACCAAGATTTCAACACTTACTTCATAAACGAGTATATGGTGAATAGCCATATGAAAAGGTGCTCAATAGTAGTTTTCAGGAAAATTCAAATCAATACCACAATAAGACACCCTTACACATCCACTAAAATGGCTAAAATGGAAAAGTCTATTAATACCAAATATTGACAAGAATGTGAAGCAACTCTAACTCTTACACTTTACTGATGGGGTGTAAATCGCTGTGATCATTTTGAAAAACTGGCAATATTTATTAAACTAAATATGTGTATATCCAGCAATTCCTTGCCTAGGTAACTATTCAGCTGAAATGTGGGCATGGACCAGGCATGGTAGCTCATACCTCCCAGCACTTGGGAGGCCAAAGTGGGAAGATTGCTTGAGCCCAGGAGTTTGAGACTAGCCTAGGCAACACAGCAAGACTTCATCTCTACAAAAAAAAAAAAAAAATTATCTGGATGTTGTGGCACATACCTGTTGTCCCAGCTACTCATGAAGGCTGAGAAGGAAGGATTGCTTGTGCCCAGGAGGTCAGGACTGTGGTGAGTCATGATCCTACCACTGTACTCCAGCCTGGGTGACAAGAGTGAGACCCTGACTTAAAAAAAAGAGAGAAGAAAAGAAATATGAACATGTGTTCTTCAAAAGATATGCCATAGCAACACTACTCATAATAGCATCAAATGGGAAACTGCGCAAATGCCCATCAAAATTAAATGTAGTATACTCACACAATAGGATTCTATCAGCAATAAGTAGGGACAATCTACAACTATATGCAACAACATGAATGAATCACACACATAATATTGTGGGAAAGAGACAAAATAGTACATACCTGGCCAGGCGTAGTGGTTCATGCCTATAATCTCAGGTGAGAGGATTGCCTGAGCCCATGGGTTCAAGACATGCCTGGGCAACTTGGTGAGACCTCATCTCTATAATAAATAAAAAAATTAGTCGAGCGTGGTGGTGCGTGCCTGTAGTTCCAGTTACTCGGAAGACTGAGGTAGAAGGATCACCGGAGCCCAGCATGTCGAGTCTGTGGTGGCTATGAGCGTGCCACTGCACTCCAGCCTGGGCGACAGAGTGAGAGACTCCAACTCAAAAAAAAAAAAAAGACACATTTTAGGATTCTACTTATATAAAGTACAAAAACAAGTGAAAATCATCTTTTTGTTGTTGTGTTGATTCTAGTGTAAATGACTCATTCTAAAAGACATTTTGGCTAAATAGCAAAATGAATGAGGAATTTTAAAACATTTCATGTCCTGTGACTTCCTGAATTCCATGCTAAGGGAAGGAGAATCGTGGACACTCATGTAAACTTACCTTAAAATACTGGGGGTGCCAAAAAATATATATACACATTTTAAGGGATGTTAAGAGATGCTCGCCATAATCACAAGTGTCTGGACGCTGATGGAAACCACTTTGAGCACCTTTTGTAATTACAGAAGTCAAATGTGACTTGTAGCCATCTTTTGTTATTGATATATAGTGAGAATTACAATTTTAATAGTCTTGTCCTTTTTTTTAGAATGTGTATAGTTTTTTTGGTACCCTTTGTATATTCACGCTAAGATTCTTTAAAAAATTTTTAAAAAATTTTTTATTTACTTTTTTGAGTTAGAGTCTCACTGTGTCACCCAGGCTGGAGTGCAGTGGCACGCTCTCGGTCACCATAGCCTCAACACCTGCTGTGCTCAGGGAATTTTTCTGCCTCAGCTTTCCAAGTAACTGGAACAACAGGCACACACTACCCCGCTTGGATAATTTTTAAATTTATTGTAGAGATGAGGTCTTGCCAATTTGCCCAGGCTGGTCTCGAAAGTGTGGGCTCACCTCGGCCTCCCAAAGTGTTGGGATTATAGGCATAAGCCACCGTGCCGGGCAAGGTTCCTATAATAATAAAAAATTGGTAACCAATATATATCTATAGTAGACATTATTAAACTTTGGTACATCTGCATTGATTATTTTTCTTTTTTTCACATAAATATATATTATGCAAAAAATATATATTTATGTGAAAAAAGAAAAAAATTTACATACATAAACACACACACATATATTTTTAATAGAAATGGGGTCTCACTATGTCGCCCAGGCTAGTCTCAAATTTCTGGGTTCTAGCAATCCTCCTGCCTCAGCCTCCCAAAGTGTTGGGATTGCAGGCATGAACCACCATACCCAGCCATGCATTGATTATTATACAGCCACTAAATATGTTTTTGAAGACTATTTAGTGCCATTGAACAGTCATATTTAATGTTAGGTGAAAATGCAGACTAGAAAATTAACTTATACAATGCCAATTTTATTAACTATACATTCACATACATACATCAAACAAGAAAAGAAACATATCACTAGGTCAAAATTGGTTTTTTCTATGAAGCGGAAACAGAGCATTTACATTTTTCTATGTTAGTCCCTTGGGCTAATTGAAAGGTACTGTCATGGCCTTGAGCCTGTCATGAAACAGGATTCAATACCACTCCAGTTCCCCAGCAAGGCTCCATTAGCACCAAATGTTGCCTTTTACTGAAGGTTTTGTAGGAAAGAGAAAGGAGAATTTCACACTGTACAGTCCACAGCACTTCCTTTTTTTTTCCCCCCCCTGCCTCATTTCTCAATTATTTCAAGCCACAAGTCAAACAAGCTTTCCCTTTGTTATTCTTCTCCTAGACTGGCTAGTTTCTGGCTTTCTCATTTCTAGCCCTTCCCTACCCAGGCCTCTGGATTGCGCTTCCTTACTTTCTTTCTTTCTTTTGGAGTCTCACTCTGTTGTCCAGGCTGGAGTGCAGTGGCATGCTCCTGGTCACCGCAGCCTCGACCTGCTGGGCTCAGGTGATCCTTCTGTCTCAACCTTCCAGGTAGCTGGAACTACAGGTGTGCGCTACCACACCCAGCTAATTTTTTGATTTATTGTAGAGACGAGGTCTTACCATGTTGCCCAGGTTGGTCTTGAACTTGTGGGCTCAGGCAATCCTCTTGCCTCCGCCTCCCAAAATACTGAGATTATAGACTTTAGCCACTGTGCCCAGCAGCGCTTCCTTTATTAATGGAGAACAATTCACATATCCAAATATGCATACATCACTCAGCAAAAACAAACAAACAAAAATTCTTGTCATAAGTAATTTTTAAAATGTCTGTAATAAATTCATATTACTTGCAGAATCAGAAAATTCTGAATACTTATAGCAACTCAGTAGGGGTTGGGCGCAGTCATGCCTTTAATCCCAGCACTTTAGGAAGCTGAGGAAAGAGGATTGCCTAAGCCCAGGGGTTTGAGACCAGCCTGGGCAACTTGGGGAGACATTGTCTCTACAATAAATCAAAAAATTAGACCAGGTGTGGTGGCTTATGTCTGTAATACCAGCACTTGGGGGCACTTGGGATTGCCTGAGGCAGGGGTTCGAGACCAGCCTGGGAAATACAGCGAGACCTCATCTCTATAATAACTCAAAAGATTAGCTGGGTGTGGTGGCGTGCGCTTGTAGTTCCAGCTACTTGAAAAGCTGGAGTGGAAGGATCGCCTGAGCCCAGCAGGTTGAGGCTGAGGTGGCTGTGAGCCTGCCATTGCACTCCAGCCTGGGTGGCAGAGTAAGACTTCAAATCAAAAAAATAAATAAATAAACAGATAAATAAAAAGAAACTCAGTAGGGGGAATTTTTTTCTCTAGGCAACAGCAGTATTAATAAAAGCATACAATTTGCAAAACCACGTCCAACTGGTTAAAATTAACTTTAGGGCCAGACTTTCTTCAATCTAAAAAATGTGCATATCAAGTACAAATTTATCTGATATCTTGAATTATCTGTGCAGCAGCTCCCTTTGATGAACAGAGATGGAGGAAATATTTGTATCAGTTTTACATAGTATTGATCAATAACCAGATGAAACAGTTAACTCTGAACTCTGAGAAAATAATGGCATGAGCAAACATATGTCATAGGTGGTTGGAAACTCATTCCTGCTTGGATTTATAATTCTATTTTATCTTATTTTATTTGAGTCAGGGCCTCACTCTATCATCCTGGCTGAAGTGCAGTGGCACTATTATGGCTCACTGCAGCCTCAACCTCCTGGGCTCAGGCAATCCTGCTTCTGCCTCCCAAGTAGCTGGGACTACAGGCATGTACCACCACACCCTGCTATTTAAACATTTTTTGTAGAGATGGAAATCTTGCTATGTTTACCAGGCTGATCTCAAACTCTTGAGCTCAAGTAAACCTTCCGCCTTGACCTCCCAAAGGACTGGGATTATAGGTATGAGACACTGAGCCTGGACTGGTTTTATAATATATATTTTTTGAGTTGAAGTCTCACTCTGTCTCCCAGGCTGGTTTGCTGTGGCACTCTCATGGCCACTGTAGCCTTGACCTCCTGGGCTCAGGCAATCCTTCCACCTCAGCCTTCCAAGTAGCTGGAACTACAGGCTTGCGCCAACACGCCCAGCTAATTTTTTGACTTATTCTAGAGATGAGGTCTCGTCAAATTGCCCAGGCTGGTCTCGAACCTGTGGTGTCAGGCAATTCTCTCACCTCTGCCTCCCAAAATGCTGGGATTATAGGTGTGAGTCATCGCACCCAGCCTTATAATTTTTTAGTAGCAGCATAATTACTTTCCTAAAGTCACTCTAAACTAATGCTGGCTGAGGTTGTACCCCATTCATTCACCCACTCAGGAAACCTGTGTGCCTTTTCCACGTGCTGGGCACCGTTGTAGGAGTTTGGGATTAACAGTAAACAAGGGGCACACGGCCCTTCATTATGGAGCATATGGGGAAAAGAGAGTGAAACAGAGGGAGTTACAAAATGTCGCCAAATGGCTGGGTGCAGTGGCTCATACCTGTAATCCCAGCACTTTAGGAGGTGGAGGTGAGAGGATTGCATTGCCTGAGCCCCGTGGTTCGAGATCAGCTTGGGTAACTTGGCGAGACCTCGTCTCTACAATAAATCAAAAAATTAGTTAGGCATGGTGGCGTGCGCCTGTGGTTCCAGCTATTTGGAAGTCTGAGGAGGAAGGATTGCTGAACCTAGCAGGTCGAGGCTGCAGTGGCCGTGAGCAGGCCACTGCACTCCAGCCTGGGCGACAGAGTGAGACTCTGACTCAAAACAACAACAAAAAATTGTCAGATGTACTTCTGTATTTTCTCAATCTTACTGCCATGGGACTTCCCACCCACTGCAGGAGTGGGTTTTAGAGCCTCAGAAGGATAAATACCTACTCTTTTTTTTTCTAAGTCATTACTCAGCTATTTTCTTCCCAGGAAGAAAATTGTGGTAAAAGCTTGATGTCACTAAAACAAACAAACAAACAAACAAACAAAAAAAACCCCCCAACTTTCTATATTACTTTACACACCAATGACAGGGACTGAAGAACTCACACCATTACTGTTTCTTCCATAACTCAAGGATACCTCAATGCAAACTTTTCTACTCTAGTGTAAGAAGTCCAGAGGATGTCAATGCGAGCATTTTGGTAGGTGGTGTGGGAGCCTCATTGTGTTGGACAGAAATGGAGGTAGAATAAAGAGAGTCCCTGCAGGAGGGGATAGGACCCAGAGTGCGTGATTGGGGTCTGGAGCTCACTTACGGCTGTCAGCACATCAGCCTCAGCAGTTGGCTAGGACTAGCCTTCTCCCAGCCATCTCCAGTTCAGAAAACTGTCTGGTCCACTCACTCTACAACCAAGATTAACAAGAGCCAAAGGATCATATGGATCCCGGGTGGTGCCCCCACTGCCATGCAAACATACCCCAGCTCAGCATGCCATTTGCTATCTTAGAAGGGAGCACGAGGAAGAAGAAGAAATCTGAAACAGTGAACATTTCATGCCCAATCAGCATTTACCAAAAGAGCTCTGACAAGGAGAGGTTTGTCCTCAAGGACTTGTGCCCTACTTGACCTGGAGAAGTGGGCTTGGGTGTGTCCATCTTGCTTCTGATGTCCCCTCTGTCACCTTTCCCAGGACATGACCTATACTTCCTGATTTCTTCCCTTTCCATTCTCAAGCAAAATTCTCATTTTCTCTTTGCCCTGATCTCAGTTAACAGTACAAAGGAGAAACGGCCAGCACATTAATCCAAAATGTTATGAATTCTGATAAGAATTTTAAGGTTATACATATATGTAAAAACTGGATCATGGCTAAAATCTAATTGGAGCAAAATGAAAAGTCAAGAGGATGGAAAGACGAATGAACAGAAATTAAAAATGTAAAAGGATCCCGTGATAGAAGGGTTCTAAAATTGGATTGTGGCTAGGCGCAGTGGATTATGCCTATAATCCCAGCACTTTGAGAGGCCAGTGTGAAAGGATTGCCTGAGCCCACAGGTTCAAGACCAGCCTGAGCAACTTGGTGAGACCTCATCTCTACAATAAATCAAAAAATTAGCTGAGCACGGTGGTGGTGTGCACCTGTAGTTCCAGCTTGGAAGACTGAGATGGAAGGATCACTGAGCCCAGCAGGTTAAGGCTATAGTGGCCATGAGTGTGCCACTTCACTCCAGCCTGGGCAACAGAGTGAGACTCCAACTCAAAAATAAAAAATAAAAAAATAAAATAAATAAAATTGAATTGTGGTGATGGTTTTACAACTGTCTAAATTAGTCAGAAAAAAATCATCTAATTCTGTACCATTCAATATGGTAGCCACTACCCATATGTGATTGTTTAAACTTAAATTTATTAAAATTTTATTTCTACAAACTCACAGTAATCAAAACAGTGTGGTACTTGGCAGAAAAATGTATTTATATCTCAGTGGGATAGAATTGTGTCCATAAATAAACTAATAAATCTATGGCCAATTCATTTTCAACAAAAATGCCAAGACCATTCAGTGGAAAAAAAATAGTCTCTTCAACAAATGGTGTTCAGGACAATTGGATAGCCACATGCAAAAGCACGAAGTTGGCCTCCCATCTTACCTTGTGTACAAAAATAAGCTCAAAATGGATCAAATACCTAAATGTAAGAGCTATAGTAGGTAAATTGTGCATCATAAAAATTAAAAACTTTTGTGCATCAAAGGACACCATCAAGAGTGAAAAGACAACTAATAGAGTGGGAGAAAGTATTTGAAAATTATATAGCTGATAAGATCTAGTATTTAGAATATATAAAGTACTTTTATATTCTAAAATATAAAAGTGTAGTGGCTCTTGCCTGTAATCCCAGCACATTGGGAGGCAGAGGCGAGAGGATTGCCTGAGCCCATGGGTTCGAGGCCAGCCTGGGCAACTTGACGAGCCCTCATCTCAACAATAAAAATTTTAAAAAATTATCTGGGTGTGGTGGCATATGCCTGTGAATCTGGCTACTTGGAAGGCTGAGGTGGAAGGATCGCCTGAGCCCAGCAGATTGAGGCTGCAGTGGCTGTGAGCATGACACTGCACTCCAACCTGGGCAACACAGTGAGACTCTTACTAAAAAAAAAAGGAAAAGAATAAGAAAAAGAAAAATAGAATATATAAAGAAATTTCACAACTCAACAACAAAAGGACAAACATCTCAATTCCAAAATGGGCAAAGAACAAAACAGACATTTCTCCAAAGACTTACAAATGGCTGACAAACACATGAAAAATACAGAACACCATTAGTCACAGGGAAATGCAAGTCAGAACCATAATGAGACACTACTTTACATTCACCAGGATGACAATTTTTTTTTAAAGGAAAATAACAAGTGTTGGTGAGGATGTGGAGAAATTAGAATTCTTGTACATTGCTGGTGGGAATGTAGGCTGGTACAATCACTGTGAAAATAGTCTGGCAGTTCCTCAAGAATTTAAATATAGAATTACCATATTGACCTAGGAATTCCACTCCTAGGCAAGCAGTATATCCAAAATAATTGAAAACAGGCATTCAAACAAAAGTTGAACACGAATGTTCAATAGTGGCAATATTTACAACAGCCAAAAATGTAGATGTGACCCAAATGACCATCAACTGATAAACGAATAAACAAAATGGAGACGTTTGGTGATTAAAAAAAAAAAAAAATAACGGGGAACTAACGTATGTTTCAACATGGATGAACCTTGAAAACAGTATGCTAGCCAGGTTCGGTGGCTCAGCCTGTAATCCCACGCTTTGGGAGGCTGAGGTGAGCGGATTGCCTGAGCCCGCGGGCTCGAGACACGCCTGGGCAACTTGGCGAGACCTCATCTCTACAATAAATCCAAAAAAAAAAAAAAAATCAGCCGGGCGTGGCAAAGAGTGCCTGTAATTCCGGCTACTCGGAAGGCTGAGGCGGAAGGATCTCCAGAGCCCGGCAGGTTGAGGCTGCGGTGGCCGGGAGCGGCCACTGCACTCCAGTCTGGGCGACGGAGTGAGACTCCAACTCAAAAAAAAAAAAAAAAGAAATTTTGTATTACAATCCTTTAATGAATTAAGGGCCAAAAGGAAATGCCCTCAGGGGACTTATCTGGTAGAGGACTTTGAGATGAATATCTATTTATCTGGA
>CAUYQG010188704.1:0-10256 GCA_963574415.1 Tarsius wallacei | reverse complement strand
CACTCTGTCGCCCAGACTGGAGTGCAGTGGCCGCTCCCAGCCACCGCAGCCTCGACCTGCTGGGCTCCGGCGATCCTTCCGCCTCAGTCTTCCGAGTAGCTGGAACTAGAGGCGCGCGCTACCACACCCGGCTAGTTTTTGATTTATTGTAGAGATGAGGTCTCACCAAGTTGCCCAGGCGGGTCTCGAACCCTCGGGCTCAGGCAATCCACTCACCTCAGCCTCCCAATGCGCGGGATTACAGGCTGAGCCACCGAGCCTGGCTAATGTTTCTTTTTCTTGGTGGAGATCTGAGTGGGGGAAATTACCCATAAGAGTTTCTTTTAATGTTTGTTTTCCAGAACTAATGTATGATTTTTCTCTTGTTTATTTTATTTAGGATTTGTTGAGCCTCTGGGATCAATATCTATAGTTTTTCATCACATTTCAAAATTTTCAAAGAATATTTCTTCAAATATTTTTTCTATGTTCCTTTCTCCTCTCGTGTGAGTCTCTAACTGTGTCTCCAACTGTATGTTGAAATCATATGCAGTTATATAGTATATATCAGATATTAGAGTGCAGGTCACTAATGCTTCTTCTTCAGTTTCTTTATACTCCATTTGGATATATGTTATTGATATATCTTCAAATATTATGTTTAATTAGCTGTTAAGCCAATCCAGTGAATTTTTCACTTTCATTTGGTTCTTTTATTTGTTTTAATGTCGAACATTCTCTAGTTTTACTCATATTTTTCTTTATATATATGATTATGATAGCTATTATAATATTCTTTTATATGTTTGTTCTATTATCTCTGGCATTTCTGTATCTGTTTCCATTAACTGGATTTTCTGCTATAGGTTACATTTTCTAGCTTCTGGCATATCTAGTAATTATGACAGGAAGCCAGACATTGTGATGATTACTTGGTTGAAGGTCTGGATTTTATTGTCAAATTTTAAAGAGTGTTAGGCTTTCTTTTCACAGGGAATTATGCTACTTACAGATCAGTTTGAGACCTTTGAATCCTGTTTTAAAGCTTTGTTTCAGTGAGTCTCGGGTCGCTTAGGCCCCAGGAATAGCTTAGGCCTGCAACTCAGACACGATATAACTGGGTCTCCACTGAAGGCCACACGACTATGGAGGACATTCACTGTATCTGGCTGGAGCTTGATAACCCTCTACCCACTGTAGGCTCTGAGAATTGCTCTTCTTACAACTCCCTGGACATATTTTGTTCTGCATGTGTGGCACAGTCCTTAGCAAACACTTAAGGAGAAGCCAATGCAGATATCTGGGGCATTTTTTTCCCATATTTCTTTCCTTTTGGGGGACTTAACCCTACAAGTTTCATCTGCATTTATCTCCTTTAACACTGGTCGCCAACTCCTCAAGTTCCTAAGACTGCCACACTCTATGAATTTTCACCTTCCTCTGTTCACAGTCTGGAAACTGCTGCCTAATGTCTGAAAACAGTTGTTTTAAAAATATTTTTCCTGCCGGGCTCGGTGGCTTAGCCTGTAATCCTATGCTTTGGGAGGCTGAGGTGAGTGAATTGCCCGGGCCTGTGGGTTCGAGACCCGCCTGGGCAACTTGGTGAGACCTCATCTCTACAATAAATAAAAAAATCAGCTGGGCGTGATAGCGTGTACCTACAGTTCCAGCTACTCGGAAGACTGAGGCGGAAGGATCCCGGAGCCCAGCAGGTCGGGGCTGCAGTGGCCACTGCACTCCAGTCTGGGAGACAGAGTGAGACCCCGACTCAAAAAAAAATTTTTTTTCCATATTTTTGCTGTTGTGAATAGAGCTGCAACAAACATACATGTGCAGGTATCTTTTTGTAGAATAATTTTTGTTCCTCCAGGTATATTCCGAATAGGGGAATTGCTGGATCATATGGAAGGTCAATTTCTAGTTCTTTCAGAAATCGCCACACTGTCTTCCAAAGAGGTTGTGCTAGTATACATTCCCACCAGCAGTGTAGAAATGTTCCTTTTTCTCCACATTCTCGGCAGCATCTGTTGTTGTTTGTTTTATTAATGAAGGCTATTCTTAGAGGGGTTAGGTGGTAATTCAATGTGGTTTTGATTTGCATTTCTCTGATGATGAGTGAGACTGAGCACTTCTTCATGTGTCTGTTGGCTGCCCATATATCTTCTTTTGAGAAGTGTCTATTCATGTCTTTTGCACACTTTTTAACATGGAACCAACCGTGTTGCCCATCAAAGCTGGACTAGATTTTAAAAATGTGGTACGTATACACAATGGAATATCATGCAGCCATAAAGAATGACAACTATATGGACTTTGCAACAACTTGGATGGATTTGGAGTCGATCATACTCAGTGATTTATCACAGAAACAAAGAACAGAGTTCTATATGTTCTCACTCATAAGTGGACCTTGAACAATTATAATGCTATAAGAAAGCGATTGGCAGTGGTGGGAAACTGTCGGGGTGGGAGGTGGGATTGGCAGTTGAGGGAAACTGCTAGGGGAGGGAGGGGCATACCTCATCAACAAGGGTACCTGCATGATCAATGTTTATATACCTAACCCTGAATTGTACCCCACATCTTTATAATAAAAATTTTAAAAAATAAATATATATATTTTTCAACATTTTTCAAATATTCAGGCCTAGTTTTCTGGTATTTATATCACAAGGTTAGGTCTTGTTTAATTGCCTTCATCACTGGAAGCAGAAGTCAACTCTTTAGAAATTTTCTGTCAGTCTACTTATCTGTTTGCACGTGCTCTATTTTTTTCGCTAAATTTGCTTTTAAACTCTTTTCCATGGCCCTTGTGAATTTTGCAATAATGTATCTAAATATGAATTTACTTGTATGTATCCTGCTTTGGTATTTTTGTGCTTCTCAAATGTAAGATTTTATTTATTTCACCATTTCTATCACATTGTTCACACTTAGATTTTGAGCTCTGACTTTCCATAAATCTCTCTATTTTCTCCATCTGGAATTTTTTTCATCTTATGTTGGGTCTTTTAATGATATCTTCCTGGTCTCTTGTTCTGTCAATTTGGTTACATTCTGGTTACTTTCTCATAATCTATCTTCCCATTGTCCGATCTTTATTTGTAGATATTCTATTTAGTCTTTATTTAAATATTTTTTATTGCTCTTTTTCACCTTTATGGGTTTTACTTTTTCTTTGCCTCAATCATATATTATCCATACATATTTTGTGTTATTTCCAGATCATATTCTATCTTAAATTCTTATTTATATAATCCTATGTTTGCTGTACTAATAATTTTTGTTCTTGATGCATCTTTCCTCATGTGTTTTATAACATTTTTATATGAAATGGGGCTTTGTTTTCTGTATAAAGCAAGGATAATCTGGATTATGGAATTCAATGTTTCTGTCAGAAATTACAGGGGTATTACTAGTTATGAACCACTTTTGATGAATTGGTTGATGTAAGGTCCTGGAACTCTAGGATATTGCAATTTCAATATCTAAGTGGGCAAGATTTTCGTAACTCAGCTCTTCAAGCTTTTAAGGGATCCTTGTTGTCCACCTAAGAGTCTAGGTAGAGACAGGTAAGCTTTCTTTTCAATTCCCTGTGTTTATGCACAGCCTTTTAAAAAATCTGCCTTTTGCTGAGTTTGGCCCTTTGGGATTCTAGTTTTATGTAGGAGTCTCAGTTTTTGCATGGGCCCACAGCCCTATTTACTCTCTTTGCCTGAACTTTATGAAAACAAGTCTTTCCATGATTCAGAACTGTAACAGCCCCTTGGGCAACCACAACATAAGTTCACATGTTTATTGCTCTCATTTTTAGTTCACGATTTGTTTCTTGCACCTTGAGATTTCTTTTTCCTTCTTGCAAGTTCTGTTATGAATTCAAGAACACTTGTGTTTTATTGTATTCAGCATCTCTACTTACTTTTAGAAGAAAATGTTTCAGTTTTCATAGATAATCATATTGTCTGATGAGAAATTCTATATTGTTTTTTAAATAATCAAAAATGAAAATTAGTTCTTATATGAGTCACATACAAATATGAGATTCACAATGGTCAAGAGAAATTTCCTAACTCTTTCCTAGCTTAAGAATTATGTATTTAATTTCATTTGTGGGGGGATATAGTCACTAAATTTTTTATTAATAAAATTCCTCACTGAAGCTGAACAAGCAGAGGTGTTTAATATTTCATTTTTGAATGTCACTTTGTAAATTAAGGAGTGATAATATAATTCCTAGGGTAAAACAGTAGTTTGTAAACCTGGCACTATATCAGAAACATTTTTAGAGCTTGGTGAAAATAAGTTGAGAATGTGATTTAGCAAATCTGGGGTGCAGCCATGTCTAAATGGAATTAGACCTTAATCCTACTTCAAATAACATGTCCTGAAACCCTCATGGCCTAAAAAAATTCTTGTGCCTCACTCAGTCTAAAATGTATCTAACCAGCATCTGGCTAGCCCTAAAATTTGAAAATAAGAAAAGTAGAAAAACAGAAAATTCTCATTTGAAACCATAACATTTCAATCTAGGATTTGCAAACTAGTGTTTGTTTGTTTTCCTGTCACTCTACTTGATAAAGCGCCAGCTGCATTTAGCTTTTCAAAGGTGGAGAAATTTAAAATTTTTATCCTTATGATAATTGGAATCAAATATTCTGCTTATTTGTTTTATTGACTTCAGTTTATTTTAAATGTAGATGTATTTAAGCTTTATATACACAGGCTTAGGTCTACTGTGCACCACTTTCAGATCTTGCTATTGCTATTCTAAACAACTATATAGCACCTAATTTTTTATTTCCAATTCTCCGTTTAATCATTATTTTCATAATATTATAAATTATATAATTATTATACATTATATTATGCATTTCTTGGGATCAGATACTCCAAAGTAATCATGCTTACCATTCTACCACTCTGTCTAGTATGGCCACTTAATACATGGGTGCTCCACAAGATTTTAATTGCCCTCATGGCTTCTATTTGACATGCATTTTCCACATAATTACCAACTACTTACACTTTTCTCATATTTATTCATCCTTTCTCTCACTGTACACTTTCTCAAAAGTGATCATCATAGGCTATTTCATAATGTCAAACCTGAACACCCTCCTTGTGGTTGTACCTACCTAAAGTGTTCCCAGAAGCACTAAGCATCTCCCTGAGGATTGCTATAATACCAGAAATCCATACTCATGGACACGATTTGACCAAGGCAGTAAATCTACCTATTATTAAAGTTCAAATCGAGCTTGGAGGAGTGGAACTACACTAATATATGAAAAATATTCACTCAGAGTACTTGTTCTATTTATGACAGAGTAACTGGCGCTGGATCAACCCACTGACCAATAAACAAATAAGAAAAGGAGAATGAAAAAAATTAACAAAACAAAAAAGAAGGAAATGGAGTGTGTGTGTGTACGTGTGTGTGTGTGTGTGTGTGTGTGTAAGACTGTGTGAATTTTGAATGATACTGGAGGTCACCTAACAGGGGAATAGACCTTGAACAAAACTGGGCTGAGGACACAGACATCAGGAATGCCGGAGGTATAACATCCCAGATGGAAAGAAGCCGGGATACTGATGCAAAAAATAACAAGGCAGTAGAATGAAACCCAAGTGTATGGTTAATTAATTGACATTTATCTGAACTAAATATTCTAATTGAAAGACCAAGAGCATCATACTGGTAATCAGGTAACTATATGTATTTACAAGAAGTTCGTTTTCAGTAGGTAAAGAGAGAAGAGTTGAGAGTAAATAGATTGAAAAGATGTACATGAGTACGTTAATAAAAAGACAGTGAGTGTGGTTTCATTAATATAGGAAAAGCAAACTTTAAAAAAATGTTGTTAGTAATAGTGAGGAACATTCAATAATGAGGAAAGTTGATTCAGTAGAAATAAGTGACAGCCCAAATTTGTACACAATAAGATGAAAGCCAAAAAAGAAATAGAAAAAAAAAAAAAGATTGACTAGAGACTTTAATAGCCCACAAAAGGATAAAAACATATAATATATGAAAAAACTGAGGAGCTAACTTGACTTAATTTGCGCTAATTACACTTATGGAGTATTGTGCTGTACAGTTGTAGAATAGACTTTTTTTTCAAGTGCACATGAAATATTTATAAAAATAGACCATACATCGGCACAAAGAATTTCTCAACAAATTTCAAAGAACTGAAATAATTCAAAGTATGTTTTCTGACTACACTGAAATTAAGCTAGAAAAAAAAAAAACAGGAAAAAAGATACCTAGAAAATTTCTTTTGTTGCAGGTTAATCAAAATACCTCTAAATAAACACTTTCACTCAAAAGAAATGAATGTATATGTTCACTACACACACACACATATATACATTCTCATATATATATGAGCATTCAAAGCTGCTTTATTCATAATACTCTTAAAGAAGATATAGTCCAAATGTCCTTCATTGGGAAAATGAATAAACAAATTATGATATATTGAAACATAGCAATTAAAAAAACAACTACCTCTACATGGAACTACATGGATAGGTTTTATAGATATATTGTCTACTAAAAGAAGTCAGACACAAGAGAATTCACACTGTGTGATGTCATTATATGAAGTTCAAGGATGGGTCAAATTTCTCTCTCATGTTATAAGTCAAAATAGTGGTTACTTCTGGAAGAGATGATGGTATTGATTGGTAAGGCACATGGCAAAGTGTTTGGGGTTCAGGAAAAATTGCAGCAGTATCTTCTAGGATGCAGCCACACAGGCAGGAGTATGTGTTTTTGTGAATGTGTGTGTAAAATTGTATGCATGTTACACTTACATTATGAGCTGATCTGTGTCCAAGAGAGGCCTTGGGAGAAATCAACCCTGTTAGCACCTTAATCTTGGACTTTCAAGATTCCAGAACTGGGAGGAAAAAAATTCTGATTCTTAAGTCACTCAGTCGGTAGTATTTCTTATGGCAGCCGCGGCAAACTGATGCAATCCTAAAAATGCAAAACTAGCATTTTAAGTATTTATTATATATTCATTTAATCCTTTCAACAACATTATAAAGTAAATAGAATAGTTACCCTTATTTTACAATTAATATGTAGAGGATGAATAACTTGTAAAAGATCATAAAGGTGTTGAGATGTAGTCCAGTAATTTAACTATATGCTGCCTGACTCCAAAGTCTGTAGTGTAATTCCTGCACTACGTTTGTGAAAACATTGCCAGGAAAGTTCTTGCACATGAACACTGTAAAAGAAAATTCCAGAGCATGAAGTATTGTCAAAAGAGTAGGGGTAAAAAGTTCTCTAGTATAAAGAGGTACCTGGAGAACATCCATCTTCTGGGCTAAGTGTCAGGAACAGAGAAAGTGCTGTTCACCTTGTTAGTAGACACTTGCCTTCTCTGCTCTAACTAGTTGAGAATGTTTCTCTCTATACCCCCAGACCCTGAACTCCTGAGGCAAGGACTAGGTCTTATGTCTGTTATCCTATATGGTATGGGACACAGAATAGACACTCAATAAACGTGTGGTGAATTAAATGAAAAGGGTTGAGAGATCTTCCAAAATGACCTTGTCCTATTTTACATTTTTTTCCCTTCAAACTAGTCCTACTTTCATCTCACATCTCTAATGGTGGAAAATAAATTGCAGGCTCACCCCACTTCCAAAGCTCTGCAGGTTTTATTTATTAACGCTAATCAAATATACTAAATCTGCCAAATGTGCCCGTTGAAAATAAAATGTGATCCAGCCATGGATTCTTGGTACCATATTTTTTGTCCCTTTAATATCTTTATCCCCCTCCAGAGCTTTGTTTTATCTCTTGTTTCTTACATTTCCCTGCTCCCTTCTGCTCTGTACGGTTGTCTCCCTGTCTCTTTCTTCCATTTTCTCTGATTTACTCCCTTCTGGGGGGGTTGTCAGCGGTTCAGCATCAAGTGATTGATAATAACGTCTTGTTCTCGCACTGTAATTGCTGTGTCAAGACGGTAGGCGCAGCAGGCTGCCACAATTTTAACACTGACTAAAGAGCAGATTTGCTGCGTGCTGATTAATTGGAGGGGTGCCTCAAATGAGGAAGTGACTCTCTCTCCCAAAATGCCTCCTTTCTTCCTGTAAAGACAGAATCACCAACCACGTACTAGAAAACTCGCTCCCAGTGGTCAAAGCAATGTATCTTTCAATACATTATTAATTGGTATTTCTCAGAACTTTTCAAGATAATGCTTATTTAGTTTTTCCCAAGTTCCTTTAAATAACTGAGAGGCAGTCCTTCTATTTTTCCTTATAGATAAGGAAACTAGGCCACAGAGTTCAATTATCTTTTTTTGCTGTCACTGTGAGAAATCATCAGTGATGACAAAAGTAGAATTGCAGGGTATTTTTCCATTAAACTAACTTCATACTATGCTGCTTCACCCTCCACACACACAAAGAGTTAACAAGTCTAAAAATTAATAAGGAGATAGCTATAATTTATAATAATTTGTCTCTAATCATAATATTAGCATTTGTCCATAAAAATTATTAGAGTACAATTTTGTTGGGCTGATGTAAACATTCTATTCCTTGACAGTGAGTCCCTAATTGTAGATATTTTTGAGTGAAGCAGTAGCCTTTGGGGCACTCAACAATAGATGTTGCATTTGTAAAATGAAACTTGGGGACTATAACTGGTATAGTTTACTCACAGTGGTAGCTAAATTTTGAAAATCCTCTGATATTATTTGAATGATTGGTAGCTAGGCTATATATGTTAACATAAGGAAAACTTAATTATTCCTAAATATACATAAAAAATTGGAACAGGACCAGAGTTAAACAGTCTTGCCATGTGACAACGAAGTTAATAGTAGAATGAGGTCATGAACTAATAACTCCTGAAGTTATGAGTAAACAATGTTAGAGGACGGAACCTCTTTTGGGGGGGCTTTTCCTACTGGGACAATCAAGTTTCTAAAACTTCCGTCTAAGAACCCGGATGAGATGAAATTATATGTAGAAGCACTATATTAAGTGATATTGGGTAAAACAATATGGGAAACAAGCAGTGAAAGGGAGTTCTGGTTCCTGATCTTTGTAAGAAGTGTAATGTGTTTATGAATACATCCTTTAAAACAAATAGAGAGCATTCATGAAGCCATTTAAAGCCTTTTAAACTCACCTGTAGATTTTCACAATATCTTAAGGCATATGATCATTCTTTTCAGGTGAAGAAATTTTAGCAGGAAGTAAAATCTGAGGACACCAAGTTAAACCAGAGTTAAATTTAACAAATACAAAATAAACCTCAACATTGAGCACTGCTAGATCTAGTCTGTGAGTTAGTACTTTCTTTTAAATGTTTTATAAAATACCCGGGTCATTCTCCTGAGGAAAATGAGGCGTGAATCTCTTTATTTGTGTCTGAACTGATTTTAATCAACAGTGAAGAGTTTGAATACTTCTGAATTTTCCAGGTGGGTTGAAAGTGTGTGACGTATATAAGGAAGTAAGTGCTCTTGTTGTCATCTTCAACTCCAAGCAAGTTTAATTTTAGGGGTTAATATCACAAAAGATTGACAAGTCACGCACTGAAGTGATAATGGTCCTTTGAGAAGAGAACAAGAACACTGGTCTTCCCAAGGCTCTGAAGTGATGATGAGAGGTATAAGTGTCCTTACATGTCATTAATGTGAAAAGCAAAGAGTATTCAAGATGAATTTGCAGTGTTCTTACCATGACAACTTTATAGCCTCTTGGAGATTAATAGCATGGCTGCCAAAAGTGCTTCTGAGCCTACACATCAAAGCTTCTCTAATGAAACAGATGTTTTTTGATTTAACCTGGGAGAATATTTATTTGTTCCCCTTCCTTATTTATTAGTTTTTTACTGAATCAAGCAATTAGGATACTTTTCTTTTGCTGCAAAATGGCAGGCTGTAATATAATTTTTTTCCTTTCTTCTTTCTCATAAACAAAATAAAAAATAGGTATTTATACAAGTTGCAAATGGCTAGCTAGAAAGACCCATAGTGCTAAGCCACTTTGACATGCAGATTGCTTAACTTGTCCACACTTTCAAGCTGCTGATCACTTGGCAAAGTTTGCAGTGTGTGATTCAGCTGCAACAACATGATTCTGTTTACTTTGCAGAATAGTTCTGACCAATTAACAAACCATTCTTTGGGCGGGGGGGGGGGGGGGGGGGAACGGGTCCGTAAAAAAAAAAGTGATTAAATTTCTGGGGCAAAGAGGGGCAAATCTGCAAAAAGGTTCATAGTGGAACTGCCGGTGGAGAG
>CAUYQG010188697.1:0-51114 GCA_963574415.1 Tarsius wallacei | reverse complement strand
CATAAAGAAGGACAAACATATGGACTTTGCAGCAACTTGGATGGATTTAGAGTCAATCATACTCAGTGATCTATCACAGAAACAAAGAACAGAGTACCATATGTTCTCACTCATAAGCGGACCTTGAACAATTATCATAATACTATAAGAAAGGAATTGGCAGTAATGGGAAACTGCTGGGGTGGGGCGGGGATTGGCAGTTGAGGGAAATTACTAGGGGAGGGAGGGGCATGCCTCATCAACAAGGGTAACTGCATAATCAACGTTTGTAAAAAAAAGAAAGAAAGAAAGAAATACAATGGGCCAAGTTTCTCACTCTCAGAGAAAAGAAATAAAAAAACAAACAGGTGGAAAACTAGAAAGCTTCATGGTATTGGATTGAAATTGTGGGTTCAGTATGAACTCACGGTGAGATAGAGAAAAAGATATATAAAGAGAGAGAGTGAGAGACCTAGCTCCATAAAAATGTGTATGAAAAGCAGGATGTGGTGGCTCATGCCTGTAATTCCAACACATTAAGAGACCAAGGCAGGAGGATTGCTTGAGTTCCAGGGCTCAAGACCAGCTGAGCAACATAGCAAGATCTTGTCTCTACAAAGAAAAAATTAAAAAATTAGCTGGGCATGGTGGCGCATGCCTATAGCCCCAGATATTCAGGAGGCTGAGATGGGAGAATCTCTTGAGCCCAGGAGTTTGAGGCTGCAGTG
The DNA here is from genome assembly GCA_963574415.1 of Tarsius wallacei. Lineage (NCBI taxonomy): Eukaryota > Metazoa > Chordata > Mammalia > Primates > Tarsiidae > Tarsius > Tarsius wallacei. The sequence goes on along the minus strand of CAUYQG010188697.1, from coordinate 50,407 downwards.
GGCTGTGCTTGTGGCACTGAATTCCAGCCTGGGTGATGGAGTGAGACCCCAACTCAAAAAAAAAAATGTGTATGCAGGATGCATATATATATATACACACATATATTTCCTAGCTCTCTCCATTAACATGTCCTAGAATTGATGACACTCTAGTAAGAAATGAACACACATAGCATCCATATCCTATCTCTGAAACACAATGCTCCACTAAAAGGAACCAGAGTTCCTTGGAGAAATGGCTAATCTGAGGCTGGAACACAGAAAGTACAAGATGAGCCTGAAACAAAATGTGCTGGATAGAAAGCAAAGAATGATGAAGCAATGTCAAAAGGACATAGAAATCACTGCTTGAAGGGACTTCCACTGCCATATATGGAATAATTTGAGCATAAAAATAAATTGTAAGACTGGGCGCTGTGGCTCATGCCTGTAATTCTAGCGCTTTGGGAGGCCGAGGAGGGAGGATTGCTTGAGGTTGAAAGCTCAAGACCAGCTTGGGCAACATAGTGAGACCCTGTCTCTACAAAAAAATTTAAAAATTAGCTGGGCCTGGTGGGACCCACCTTCAGTCCCAGCTATTTGGGAGGCTGAGGCAGGAGGATTGTGTTGAGCCCAGAAGTTCAAGGCTGCAGTGAGCTATGATTGCGCAACTGTATTCATCCTGGGCAACAGAACAAGACCCTGTCTTTAAATAAATAAATAATGATAATGGCATTAAAATCTATTGAATAAGAATCCACGAGTCTATACTCATATAAACAAATACAAAAAAACTCTTCATTTATAGTAGAAGCTCTTCCTTATAGTGGAAGACCAGCTAACAAATGCAGAAGAAACAATCAAATTAGAAAATCACCATTTTAAAAACATAGTAAATAATTGATTCAGGCAAAAATCGTCACTGGATGCTAAAACTAGTATAAGAAAGTTTGAGGAATAGACTAGCTTACAGAATTTCAAAGTATTACCCCACAAAATACTTATTAATTAGAAGGTGAAAAGCAGTAACTTTTCAATGGCGCAATCTGACAAACACTACTTTAAGCAAGTGATCAAAGTTATCATCATCTGTGATGGAACAGACTGGCATCATATGTCTCTAGATGTGACACCCTGAGAAGACACATCATTTCCTTTGGGGTATTCCTGTCAAAAATGTAGAGCCTCAAGCTAATCATGAGGAAATACAGGCAAGCGCAAAGTGAGAAACATCCTATAAAATAACCGGCCTGTCTCCTAAAAAAGTCAAGATCATGCAAGTCAAAGAAAGACTGAGGAAGTTAAAAGAGTCTAAAGAGACACAATGACTAAGTGCAACATGTGATCCTGAATTGGAGTCTAGACTAGATATTTTTGGAGGACTATAAAAGACATTATCGGCACAACTAACAACACATGAACATGGTCTTCAGATTAGACCATAGTATTGTATCAATAGTAATATTTTGATCTTGAGAGTTATACTATGATAATATAACTGTTCTTATCCTTAGAAAACACACTGAAATATTTAGGTGCAAAGAGGCATGATAACAGCAATTTACTCTCAAGTGGTTTAGAAAACCGAGTATATCTATTTAGAGACAAAATTATAAAGAAAATGTATTGAAATGTTAACAATTAGGGAATCTGAGAGAATGGTATACCTTGTATTATTCTTGCAACTTTTCTGTGAGTCTAAAATTATTTCAAAATAAAAAAATAACTTTTGCAAATTAAAAAAAAACACCATGGAAGGCAGATCATCAGACGTAAGGATGGCATCTTAATGGTGGCATTGGTTTTGGTGTGGGCCTCTCTTTGTGGGGGGAGAGGGATGTATGCTGAGGTACAGTTCTTGCTCTAGGCATGGGTCCTGCACCCTTCCATGTTTCTCCTCCCTGTGGCTTCCCTGATAACCAAGGGTATTAGATATCAGGTCTTCCCAGCCAGTATTCTAATAACTACTAGTACCACCACTGTCCTGCTGAGAGGGGTCAGATACCCTGGGGACAAAATTAAAAACCAGCTACACAAGACTCTCTTAATACCCATTGTCAAGGTTGCCTCCGGGGAGCTGCGCTAATCTCTACACTCTGAAAGTCACCTTGACAGATCACCTCCTATCGAAATGAATGAGGTCCTTCTTTGCCAAGGGAGAAAGCGCCTACAGAGCCATCACAAAGACTTCTAGTCCTTTGACATGGCACTTGTACCCTCTGCTAGATAAAACCAAGAGTCAATGAGATGGCTAATTGTTCTACAGGGAAGAGGTATTGTGCGGTTAGAAACAAAAGTCAAGGTGGGAAACAGGCTGGTTTGGGGTGATGAGCCTTCCAGAGGACACATCAGACTAGGAAAGGTAAACACTGTAATTAGGTCACCCTAGAGCTCAATCCCACCTAGCAGGGAAGTCCTGAGTAAAAAGGTCCATCTAGTGTGGCATCTAGTTCCCCCACATCTTCTCCCCCTTAACGCAGCCCCAACTTACGGCAGAAGTCATAGGTCCGCCAGGGCCCCACCTCCACGTCAGCGTTCTTGCAGGCGCTCGCATACCGGGCCACAGAGTCACAGAGTTCTGACTCGTTGCCCCCACTCTGGCACAGGCGGAAAAGGCAGGTGCGGTAGTAGGCGGTGACGTTGACCACCCCGTGGCACTCCAGAAAGGAGCTGTTGGAGGGGTCGTTGATGATGCCACACCGGGAGCGACTCCGATAAAACTTGAGCAGCTCGGAGTCATTGTTGCAGGCCTTCAGCAGGTCCCCACACTCCCCATTGCAGATCTCCTCGAAAGTTGTCCAGCTCTCCAGGAACACGGCCAGGTTGTCCGTGCACTTGCCGTTGGGGAGGCAGAACTCGTCGCTGGCGTTTGCGTTGAAGAAGCCGCACAGGCCACCGGTGCAGTTGAAGTAAGCGGTGGACAACCGAATGTACAACAGGCCTACGTCTGAGTACTGGACGGCCACCACGCCCTTGGACTCCACTGTCGTACTGTTTTTGTTTCGATAAATTTCCAGCTTCCCCGAAGGATGGAAAAAAGGCAATTCCACTTCCTGACCATTCAACTGAAAAAATCAAATCACTCTCATCAATTCCAGAGACACAAAGAGTACCCACCATTTCCTAGGTTGTGAAATAAAGACTTGGTCTGCCCCACAACTAGTCCTTTGCGAAATATCGAAAGGTGGATGGTCTGCGGAAACCACACTGACACACTCCAACTGATTTCTCATGGGCTTCTTTGTTTCATCCTTTGGGTACTCCTCTGATGAGACCCATTCGTCCTTTATTTGTGGGCATTTTCTAAACCCTAAGCCAGCCCAGACAAACAAAATTGAAATGTGAGTAAAAATCATTTTCAGCACGTGTTTCTCCTCCCTGCCTGACATCTCTGCTCTGGTATCTTTTCACAATCAGCTCCCCGTTCCTCCTCACCTTTCTGGTCCTTCTTTTCCCTTCCAGTCTTACCTTTCTCCACCCTTTGGGGGCACACAGTGTACATTTAATAATCTAGCTGTCCATCTACCTACCTACCTCCTACCATTCTTTTAATAAACTGAACTCTGCCAATGTGGCAATGGGAATGAAAACACAGCCCTTTCAGTTGTGGATGTGTATTTTAGGACCTCCTTGGATAGCACAGTGCTGACTTTTGTTTTCCAAACTAGGCTTCATGGAATATTATGAAATGAAGGTTGAACTGGGAAAAGAGGATTCTCTTCCCCCGCATTTCAGCTCTGCCACAATTAGTTGTGGGATCCTCACTTGGCCCTTTGGGATTTTTATGTGATGATTCCCAAGCTTCCTTCTAGAAATAATGATCTATGAGTCTGGGTGTCTAACAATGGGGTTTTCAGAGCAGGTCAGAGAGGTGGAAGTCACCCCTTACATGGACTGCCGTCTGCAGATAGGAGAGTTAGTATAGTACAAGGGTGAGGAGCACAGATTCTGGAGCCAGCCTGCCTCAACCTGAATCCCACTTCATGGCTGCGTGTCCCTGGGGAGGTTATTTAGCCTCTCCCTGCATCAGCTGTCTCATCTGTAGAATGAGGATCATAAGATCAAGTGCGGTACTGCTTGTGAAGGACTTAGAATAGTGCTTGGCACATAGTAAGCGTTCTGGAAGTATTAGCTGCTATGGAGAGCTAGTCCTGCCTACCCATCTAACTGGAGGAATTCCTCTGCACTCCACGTCGCCACCTGACAGGGTCATTTGGTGCCAATCGTTAGCGAACACTCCCATTGCGGAGCCATCTCCTTCCTGGAATTCACTGATGGGCAGAGGCAGGAAGGCAGACTGGAAGAGAATGGCAAGCTCCTCCACTTGGTTGGACTTTTAGGAAACCCTCCAAGGCAGCAAGGAGTCTTACCTTGACTTCTGAAGCCCCGAGGCCTCCTATCTTGACCTCTTGGTCGGCCACCAGGATGCGAAGACCCCGCAGATAAGCAGGCCCCGCATCAGGCTTCTTCTTATTGATGTCGATTTCCAGGTACTCTGGACGCTCAGGGCAGGTCTTCAGAAGGGTGTAGGAGAACTCGGAGGGGAAGGCATAGGCTGCACCGTCGAACGTGTGCAGCACCTGGTTCTGGCTAACCAGACACACGGTCTCGCGCTTGGGGAAGCAGCCCTGGTAGCCGTCCTCCACGGCACACACCTCCCCGCTGCGGCAGGTCTTGTTGAAGCAGTACACGTCCCCGCCCTCCTCACACAGGCACTGCACCGTGCAGTTGGCCGTGGCCCAGAAGAACTCCCCCATGGCGTAGTAGTGGCCGTCGAAGTCGCAGCCGCACTTGTGCAGCGGGACGCACTGGCTGGTGCTGAGGACAAAGCCCTCGTTGCACTCACAGCCTTCCGTGCACGGTGTGTTGCAGTTCTGCGAGGCCGTCAGGTCCGAGCACGTGTCGGGGCAGCTGCTGGTGCACACAGAGTAGTGGCTGAAGTTCGGGCACTGCACCGTGGACACTGACGCAGGGAGGGGGAGAGAGGCGATAACAAGGTGAATGGACCCTCACTGTTCACGGCCAAAATCCAACAAGCTCCTCCCGGATCATTAAGCTCCCAGAGAGAGGGCCAAATGGCCATTCATTTGGGGAAGAGAGACTTGAGGTTGCATCTGTAAAAACCGGCTTTCCTAGAGCTACTGAGCGACGTGATTGGACTGTGAACTTTTATTCGAATTTGATGGTCTTGACGGAAATTAAACTTCAGGTTGCTGTCCTTACTAGACTACTGATTGCTCAATATAGGTTTATTATTTGGTGATCTACAACCCTGGAGATGTTTTAAGAGCGTCAATTGATGGACATATAAATTGACCTGATTTTAAAGAGTGTGGCCCATTCTTAAGAGGAAATAAATCCAACTTTCAGGAGAAATGAAAAATGTAACCGTTAGAGGAGTCATTTGAAAACATGAAACTTCTAACAGGGAGATACTTAAAATACCTAAGCATGACCAAGTAAGGCTGTGGGAATGAATTCCCTGGGATACTAAAAATAAGAAAGAACCCCGGCTATCTGAAAAAAAATTTGTGTGCCTGGTTCTCTGGGAGATTGGATCATAACAAGATGTCTTCTAAAGGCCCTTCTTCCTTAGAAGCCCTCATTTCTTATTTTAAGAACATCTGAGTCTACGTAAATGTTTGAGTCTGGTTGCATCCAACAGGCAGGGGCTCAGGGACCTAGTAAACTAGGTCTCTGAATTAAATATAATTCATCCCCCTAGAAGGAGAGAGAGGGGGAAGAGAAGAATGTGGAAGATGGGAGTGTAGTACCACTAGAAAAAATATATAGCCATCGTAAGTAACATTTTACTCAGGCAATTTGGATGCTCTTAGATTATACAAGGCTCAAAGAGAAGCCATATTCAATCTCAGCCTGAATCAAAATATGGGTGCTCTGGTCACAATAGAGGCTGGTCAGTCACATAGCAAGAAAAATACACTGTAGTATTTGGTAGTCTGACCAAGAATTGGATCTGATACATGATGATTTATGTGAATACATGAATCTAACCTCCACAGATAGGAAGAAATCTCCCTCTGGCCTTAGAACTCAAAGGAATTTTTAAATCTTTCCACCTCTGTAGCACCCTCAGATGCACTGGATTACAATTTTCTATTTATTCACATAAGGAAAACCAAGGACTGAGAAGGAAAAAATTCTTTTGTTTGTTTTTAAATTTTACATAACTAGGAAAAGAGAGATTTAAGTGGGCTAGAAGGGGAAAAAAATCATGAGAAAACTAAATGGTACAAAATGCTTAATCCAAAAGTATGATTCAAAAGAGCCTGAGAACCTGATTTGCTTAAAAGTTGGGGCTTGTCCTCACCACTCTTAATATTTCAGACAAAGGGCTTCTTTCCTGGCATGCTATTCTCCCTACCAGTGGCCCTTTCTTTGACCGTCTGCAGCAGGGCAAAAACTCCAGCAGCAGGGCACAAGTAGAGAAGAAAGTGCCAAGGAAAAACTGCTGCAGGTTCCATTTGGGAGGTGAACTGTTTTCCCAAAGGCTGATTTTGATTCCCCAGGCCGGCAGCTGCATTAACTCAACAGCTACAAAGGTAGCCACCTCCAAGTCTGTCAATCCCACCTCTTCAACTCTGGGGCTGCCATTCCCTGCTACAGGGCTTTCTCCAGGCAAGCATTTCCATGTTTCCAGACCATTTAGGCTCATCAATGGGTTCTTGTTTCCTGGCTATGACATTGGGGGAGGGGAGGAAACATCCTTTTACAGTTCGTTCTTTATGATTTGTGATATTTTAACCTCCTCCTCACTCTTGGGACACGAGTCTTAACGAGGACATTTGGAGGAGGCCCGAAAGTTAGCCCTGCACCCTGCACAAGAGAGGCCTTTCATCAGGATGAAATACCAGCTTACCACACCCAGTCTGGATTCGCCAGTCTCCAATTGGAATGCCAAGGGATTGGCACACGAGGGCGTAGGCCTGGATGGCTTGACAGAGGAGCGTGCCATTGTCTCTTACGCTGCACAGGTCATACACACAGCTGTGTACAAAGGTCGTGGGGTCCATGATAGTGCCACACTCCCACAGGGGGCCGTCCGTCTTGTTGAGGAAGCCACAGTAGTCAGAACCAAAGTAGAGGGCTTCCGTGGTGGTGTCACACTGGGTACAGTTGTCCACACAGCCAGAGTCACACTTCCAGTCCACATGGTAGACACGCCAGCTCTCTCCCAGATCCAGGACAGACATGGCCGGCCTGCCATCCGGGCGGAGGAAGTCATCCAGTGGGTTTTTATTGTAGTTCCCACAGAGCCCACAGGTGGAGTTTATATAAGAGCCTGGGATGGAAATGGAGGCGTAGTGCTGGCCATCAAAAGTCACTAAGAGGCCAAAATCCGTTTCCACAGCAGTAGACATGCCACTCTGGTAGATTTTCACCGCCCCCAAGTCTAAGGTGACGGGCAAAGAAGTCACTAGGTCATTAACCTGCCAACAACAGTAATAGTGAAAGGCAGGTAAGCAGGTGCCCGGGCACTGGGTTCCAGCAGAGGTCAGGAAAAGAAGGCAAAGCAACTCAATGTTCCAGAGAGAATGACCACCCTAAATGTCAGGGTTCCAGTGGGCTTATCTCTTATTAAGACAAAATCCTGAGGGAAAATTCTGCACAGAAAGCTGGCTGTGGGCCAGCCGGAGCACTGTGCATCTGGGCTGTGATAGCCATGGCATTTCTAGTGCCACTACAGATTCCTCTAGAAACTGGATGGTTGTCAGCCCTTCCTGGCAAGCTCTAGGCTAGCTTCAGATCCTTTCTTGAAAGACTAGTCATCTTGCTTTTCCTCTTTATTCCTCAAATATCCATTCTTTCAGCCTTAGCTTAAGGTATATGTTTTCTGTGACCCCTTCACTGCCTTTAGCCCCGATCCCTGCTCCCAGCTGGAATGCGAACTGTGTCCACTGTTGGACATAGTTTAGCTTTAAGGCTGTCTTGAGGTATTATTCTCTGAGTGTTTTACCCTGTAACTTCCTCGTATCAGAACTCTGTCATGCAATCATTCATCAACACAACAAATTCAAACACCGGCTAGGTACCAAGCACTATGTCAGGAACTGAGAAGTAGAGGACTAAAAAGTAATTGTCCTTGCCCTTCAAGGAGCTCTCAGTCTATTGAAGAAGAGGGACACACATAGATATTTATGGTACACTGTTTTAAGTATGAATCAATAGATTATGCAATGGGAGAACAGAAGATCAACACTGAATTCAACCTAGGGGAATCACATAAGATTTTAGAGGCAACTAAGTCTGACCTAGGTCTTTGAAGATAAACAGAAGTGATCAAAGGAAGAGTGGAGGTGGGGGCAGTGAATTTCAGTGCAAGAGAAGAGGGGGCGGGGGGCTAGATACAGCTGGGTGGGGTTGGGGGCAGTCATTGGGGGTGTCATGGAACTGCAGAGGGAAGGAGTGGCTGGAGATGAAGCTGGAGACACAGGCAAGATCCATTTATTCTACAAATATCTGTTTAGGCCTTTCTGTGTGCTGAACCCTGTTCTAGGAAATGGAGATTAGCAGCAAGTGAAATGAACAAAAATCTCTGCCTCATGGAATTTATATTTTAGCTGGGGAGACCAACATCAAACAAAATAACATGAGTAAAATATTTAATTATATCAGGTAAGTGTCATGCAGAAAAATAAAACAAGAAATACTAAAACAAAAAATAGGTTCTAAGGAAAAGCTTTTCTAATTTTAAATAGGATGGTCAGGGAAGACTTCCCTGGGAAGAGGATATCTGAGATGAAGATGCACGCTGTGCCATTATCTGGGGTGAGCGTGGCTCACGAGAAAGCAACAGGGGACCACAGAGGGAGGAGCCAGTGTGCCTGGGGCAGGAGAGGAAAGTGGTACATGATGTCAGAGAGAGGACAGGGCCTGTCTACCATTGTAAAGGCTTTGGCTTTCACTCTGAGTGAGCTGGAGAGCCAAGGGAGTGTTTAGAGCAAAGGATGGGCACAGTCTGACTTCCGCTTCAAAAGAATTGCTCTGGCTTCTGTGTTGAGAACAGATCTTGGAGGGCCTTTGAAGCCATGCTAAAAACAAAACAAAACAAAACAAAGCTCAGGTTTCTATTCTGTAGGGAGAGGCCCTGAAGGCTTTTAAGCCAAGAGAATGACACAATCAGATCTGCATTTTAGAAAGTCCCTTCTGGCTAGCATGAAGGACTCACTAAAGTAAATCAAGATTAAAAGCAGAGAACAAGACAGACCACTGCTTCTAGAATCCAGGGGGACAGCAAAGATGAGTGCCTAAACTAGCCACAGACACAGAGAGGGAAAGATGAGCTGTGGAGCACACTCAGCTAGACCTGATGGTTTTTGCAGTGGGAAATGAGAAATGGGAGAAGAATTAAGAGTGAGTGCCAGGTATCTAGCTCATGTGAGTAAGTGGCTTGATAAGCCTCCAATGGAGAGAGTTAATTTTCTTTTCCGCAACTTGTCTTAGAACAGTCCTTGGTAGGCTTGACTATAAGTGCACATAAACTTTCTAGGATGCCCTAGACCCATACTGGTTTCTGGCACATGGGAAAAACAAGGGTCTTACTTGCCACTGTTGTTGCTACTTTCTGAGTTGTCTAGGAGATGAGACAATAGACTGCCTGAGCATTGCTCCCAAGATTTATCATGGCAGATGCCATGTGCAACTCTGTCTCCAGAGATTCGTTGTTGACCTTCATCAGCAATGTAGGCTTTTGCTAGCATGTACTTCAAAACTCCTCTAGCTTCTACCCATTACCTGTTTTCAAAGCTTCTACCACATTTTTAGGTACTTATTGCAGCAGCACCCTACTCCTTATATCAATCTTTTGTCTTATATATTTGGGCTGTTATAACACAATACCATAAACTGGGTAGCTTATAAACAACAGAAATGTATTTATCATAATTCTGGAGGCTGGGAAATCCAAGATCAAGGCACCAGCAAATTCAGTGTCTGGTGAAGAACAACTTTATGGCTTATAAATGGTGCTCTCTAGCTGTGTCTACACATGGTGGAAGAAGAAAATGAGCTCCCCTTGGCTTCATTTATAAGGACAGTACTCTCATTCAGGAAGGCTTCACCTTCATGACCTAACACTTCCCCAAGGTCCCACCTCCTTTTGCCATCACCTTGGGAATTAGGAGTTCAACATGTAAATTTGGGCGGAACATCAACATTCAGATGATAGCAATGGGGGAAGGAAACAAGAAAATAGGCTTGAGAAATAAACCATCCTGCAGAGAACTAGAAGTAGAAAGAAAAACCAAGGAGTTGATTAATTTATTCTTATCATCACCTAGGTAGAGAGTTAGCCAACAAGGGTGAGAAAAGCCATACTATAATGAAGGTCACCTAGTAAGAGTACTGGAAAATTATTATCCAATGCTCTGTGCGGGGAAATAGAAGGAGAAATCTTCTCCATGGTTGGTACATGTATAAATACCAAATACATCAATTGTTGAGTGCACGTCTCTGCTCTTACTTAAGCTCTTGCTAATAAGGGACAAAGTCTTATGTCTCAAACCAGAAGCCTCCAGGTAGGCTGGCTCTGGATATTGCAAAAGGTCCCCTGGTTTCTCTGCATCTGTTTTTGTCCCACTCAGGATGACCCGATAGCTAGGTGACCATGGTTGCCAGTAATGTCTCAGTTGATACCTCTTTTCCTGGCGTAAGTGTTCACTGCACCCCCTTTCACTCTCACATAAATTATAGTCTTTGTGTTTGTGCCTGCGGTGCTTAGAGTAGGAGCTCCCAAGGAACTCCTGCACTGACGTGTGATTTCTTATTTCGTTCCTCCAGAACCAAGCCTCAACCTTTGATTAACCAACAGCTGATGAACCTCGCCTCTTTGCTTTCTGACTCCTCCCTGTGTTCTAGTTATTTCCCTCTTTGATAGTGTCTCTCCCAGGTTGTGAGCAGGGACAAGGGGTGGAGAGAGAAGAAGAATCGCAGAAGCATAGGTCTTAGAACCGAAAGAGATTCGTGCGAGTGACGTGATGGAACCAGCAAGCACTGAGTACCTACTGTGTGCCAGGCTCTGTACTGGACATCACACATGTGGCTATTCTATTTAGTTATCACAACAACCTTAGAAAGTCCTTATCATCTTCCCCTGCTACAGATGAGGAGATTGAGAATCAGAGCTAGCAGGTGACAGGGCCTGACCCACTGGTCGGGCTTCAAAGCCAGTTTTCTCTGCAGTTCCCTGATGTCTCTGTCCCAGCGTTGAGCAGAGGCAGCCAAGGCTGGGCTACAGCCCAGGTGCCCTGCCTCCTGGAACACTATTAGCTCGTGTCACAGACAAAGAAAACAAAGTTCAAAGAAGCTGTTCACCTGGTAGTAGTGGCACGGGGATTTGATAAGGTCCAAACCACCCCAGAGTCTGAGCTCCTCATTGCCAAATGCCAGTTGGCCTGGCTCCCTTTCCACCAGAGCATCCTAAACTATTCAGATTCATGTAGAGAAGAAATATGAGAACTGATAAGTATTAGCTAGGAGACATTTATTATATATGGATTTTAGTTATGCTGGCTTTCTTTGGTTCCCATTAGCATATATAATCCCAAATTATCTTGTTATTTGAGAACTGTCCAAAGGGGGAAAAAAATCTATACACAGAACCCCATTCCTAACCGTAGGGTTGGAGACAGGATTGGAGAAAGGTCTGGAGTTTGGAAAAGCAGATCTTAGTGGCCATTTCTGGTCTGGCACAGCATGCCTGAAGAAGTCAGCTGCCTCCCAGGCATCTCAGACTCCTTCCTGCTGCCCAGCCCTCTCCCTGCCTGTCCCCACGTCACCCTGGGCCGGGGCTCTGCTGTCTACTGAGCTACTATCCCCAGCAGGGCAGGTGTATTCAGAGACACTTGGAAACCATTTGGCAAAAGGAAAAGGAAGCCATTGTTAGCTTGCAGTTGGAGTCACATAACCTTTTCTTTTTGAAACATTTACATTCACATCCACATCTCCCCGTCTCTACAGAAAATTGAGGAATCCATGCCCTACGCTTGGACGATGGAACAGAGCCACACAAAATTAGCAGAGCTGCTGGGCCTGAAAGAAATGACGCTGTCCCTTTCCTTCTAAAAAAAATAAAAAGTCTGACTGAGAGTGAAAAAGAATTTTAATCAAAATAGAAAGTAGGAATAAAGCATGAAGCTTTCTTTTTCAACTACCGATATCATACACATCATACACATCATTCTCCACAATACTGGAAAGTAGGGGAAAGCTAGCGAAAAATTTTTCTAGCTTGAAATGCCAGCAACTATCTACAAGGATAAGTATAGTGCTCAACTGCACAATATACATTTAAAAGGGAAAAACTCCAAACTTCTATACCCAAACTCTTAGCTTTGATTTGATATACAGAGCTGTCCCTGGAGAGACTAAGCAAATAACAAGCAAATTGGCGTTTCAACCACAGTAATAACTGGCTTTCCTCATTATGAGGCTGATAAACTGCACAGACCTGGGAAAGGCAGAGCCAGAAAAAATGGAATTAGTTCCCTGGTCCTGCCTTTTGTTGGACATGCTACATCAATTAAAACTGCAACGCATTTTTTTCTTACAAAAAGAAAAGGAATCCCTACACTGGCATTGATTCCAATTTGCAATCTCTGTAATGACCTCCATGCATGGGGATTAAGGATTGCATGGGGTTGCAGCAATCAACCCCTCGTGGTCTCAGTTATTATTGCTTGAATAAATACATGGTTGCAACAAGGTCTTCATTAACATTATGAAAATAGGTGCCTCCACAAATTGAGTAATTGCTAGTGGCTTTTTGCTCTCCCTCTTTTTGTTGATGTCCCTGCTTGAAATCCAGGAGTAAGAGGAGTCATTTGCATATGCTAAACAGGTCGGCAGAGACTTGTTCTCTGTTATTCCAGGCGGGAGTTAGGGGCTCTATTAGAGGGGTGTCTGGGAAAAGCTTTTGTGGGACCTTCTCACTCAGGCCTCACTAAAGAAGTCACCAAGGCCACTCCAGGTGTCTGCCCTGGTGGTGCAGAATCATGAATCAATGTAGAAGTTTCTCTGCAAACGAAGCAGCAGCTCTTGAGCAAACAGAATGGGAGGCGAGGTGGGGTAAGGATTGTGAACCAAGGGCTGTCGTGAATTAGAGGTGTATACTGTGTTTGCACCATTTGCAGGGCATGCAGTATGGCTACAACTATTGCAAGCCAGTGCCATGAGAAGCTAAACTTACCTCTTTTCAGTTACTTCTGAGCTGTGCATGTATGTATGTGTGTGTACCAGTGTTTAGGAGAGAACTAGGAGTATAATTGCACTCTAAGGTAAAAAGCAGGTAGACATGTTGAGGACAGAGCTTAGGGTAGCTGTTGTACAAATAAAATTTGGCCCAGTAAAGCATTTTAAAAGCTATTTGCAAGTTAGGGAGAGTCATGTATCTCTTTGTTATTGTAGAGAGACAAACAGCAGAACCAGTAGATCTGAGGAAGTCTTCCCCAGACTGAAGAATCTCTAGCTTCTCCACTTCCCGTGAAGGATGGAGAGGTTCTCACCTTGACTTTTCCATAGCTTCCTTTGGGGATGAGAATCTTGTAGCCATTCACCTCCACTGAGAGCTCCTTCACCCAGGAGACAGCTGAGCCCCCACGGTGCTCATTCTTGGCCTCCACACTGAAGAAGGGGAGGCTGGAAGTCTGCAAACACTGTCGGGCCAACAGGTAGGCACAGGAGCCTTGGAAGTGGAAGAGGAAGCCATCAAAAGTGTGGTAGTGCGGCTCCCCAAACACCACACATGTGCTGGTCTCCACGGGGCTGCAGTAGAAGAATTTGCCTTTGGGTTCGCACACCTCGTAGGGGCTACAAGAGGCCTCCTGGCAGTAGATCTCATTGTTGAAATCCAGACAGCGGCACTTGATGGTGCAGTTCAGGTCATCCCAAAACACCTCCCCTCGCCGAAGGAACTGTCCTGGGGAATAATGACATTAGAGCCAACATTTATTGAGCACTCACTCCCTGTGCCAGGCATCCGGTTAAATGCTCTACTTGCTTTACACCATTTAATCCACATAAGAGTCCTATTAGGGAGGTACTGCTGCCCTCGTTTGACAAGCGAGGAAACTGAGGCTTAAGAAGATCACTCAGCAACTCAGCAGTGAAGCCAGGATTCCAAGCTGACTCTGCATCCAGTCTAAGCTCTTGGCGTTATTAACTCCATGGCTGGCGAGCAGACCCACATTCAAGGAAAAATATTATCTTAATCCATGGGAAAGGCTATAACACTCAGGAGTCATTACTTTCCTTTCAGGAATCTGAGGAAGGCTATTCCGAAAGAAGATGGGAAAGGTATTCCGAAAGAAGACCTAATTTACCCAGGTATTCAACGATGCTGCTTGTTTGTGTTTCTAATTTGTTTATTCATTCAACAGACATGTGTTGGGGGCCCAGTATGTACCAGAAAAGGTCAACAGCATGAATCAGCAGTCTCCACGAGGTCTGCTGATACACATGTATAAATCCCAAGCTCCCTGAGAAGATTCTGGAAAGGGCTGACCACTTTCCTGGCACCTTCAAAGGCTCATGAATCCTGCAGATGCGCTTGGGCAGGATTTACTCCTACACAGATTATCTTCCTTCCCACTCTAGGCCTTATTCAAATCCAGTACTCCTCTCTCTTTATATCCTAAACAGAACTTCTTGACAAATTCTAGGTCAGAAAGAAAATGAGGCAGGGGGAGGGGAATGGTTATAAGGGACGTGCTAATTGTAAAAATATTCACTATTATTTATTTAGTAGACATTCAGTCTTTAAAACCACTTCCCTAAATAAATGATCTTCCCTACCCAAAAACATTGAAAGTTGCCAGTTGCTAACATCAACTATCAACTGAAACAGGGGCGTCTCTGGGCTGGGGTCTGCGATCCAGTCCTCGGTAGGGATCAGGGTTAAGAGAACTGACCCTGAACTCCCAAGACTACTGACTTAGCTTCCACAAATCTCAGTTTCCCTATAAAATGTGGATAATGCTATTTTTCTCATCCTTGTCTCATAGAGAACAATGATACTCCCTGGCCCCCACCCCCTAAAAAAAGTTGACATGCATCAATAGTAGTAGAAGTATTTGTAAACTAAGAAAGCCTGAAAGGGACGGTATCAAAAAACAACATTAAGAAAGGTAAAGAATATTGGCACCAGGAGTAGCTGTAGTTTGAAAAGGTTGGCTGAGATTTCTTAGGTTTTGATAACAGGGAATATCTAGTGAATAGCACAAGGTTAGCCCAAGAAGAAGGCACGGGTGCCTCAATTACAGTCTTTGCTATATCCTCTCAGCAAGTACAATGATGTCTCAACAGCCAATTGTTTCATACCTGTTGAGAATAGGGTCCAAAAATGAGACAATAGATTTATTCACATTCCCAGTGGGTCATGTGCATCCACTCTTAAAACAGGCCTGCAATCCCCAACACTCTTTGATACCAGTTCAAGGCTACATATATTGTAATAGCCTCTGCTCAGTGTCATCTCCATTCCCTTCTCTTTCAAGCTTCCAATAAATGAGAGGAAAAGACCTTCGAATAGAGGAGGTTTGGAACAAAAAGTAGACTCTTCAAGACAATTTTGTTTGTGAAATGATGATATAATAAACCAGCTATGGAACGCCTCCCTGGCTATAACCCAGGCCAAAGACCAATCTCATTAGATTGATATACGTCCACAGGCACATAAAAATGCACAGCAGTCTGTATAAGGACATTGAATGTGTCCTGTATATGAAACCAAGCTCATAACTCAAGAGGAAAAGAATGAAGTCAAAGTGGAGACTGTGTATACAGCTGGCATCGGATCAACTGCACAGCTCTGCAAGCCAATGTTTTCCATTATCACAGCATTTCATTCCCAGGACTCAGGTGAGAGGCTGCCCCTGGGCACTCGTGTTGCATGGCCACAGCCAGTCCACTCTGTGGTGCGTGGACAAAGGGGAAGAGGTGTTTGGGTAAGAGTCTGTAACTTATCAGGCCTCTGGTCCAGGCCATAAAGTGGGGAGAGATAATGTGGTTTCAGGTTGGTATATCTCACAGACCTTGAGTGATGCTGTATCTACCAGGGAAGAAGGCACAATCTCAAATTCCGGTGAGCTCTGGAATCAGATACCCTCCTATCCAGTTTAATACTGGCTTAGCTGCAAAGCATCCATCTGCTATTTTGAACATGGAGGACTTTACATAGCCCACGGAGGCAAGGGGAGCTCAGGCAAGCCATCTTCACACATGATCTTCCCTTAGGGCCAAGGGGCCTAACCACAGCACAAGCAATGGGGCAGAGCACACAGGTGTTTCAGATCATGGAAATATGGCTTTTCTGGTTTTTTTTTTTTGAGTTGGAGTCTCACTCTGTCGCCCAGACTGGAGTGCAGTGGCTGCTCCCGGCCACCGGAGCCTCGACCTGCTGGGCTCTGGCGTCCTTCCGCCTCAGCCTTCCAAGTAGCTGGAACTACAGGTGCACGCTACCACGCCGGACTAATTTTTTTTTATTTATTGTAGAGATGAGGTCTCGCCAAGTTGCCCAGGTGGGTCTCGAACCCGCGGGCTCAGGCAACATTCACCTCGGCCTCCCAAAGCGTGGGATTACAGGCTGAGACACCGAGCCCGGCTGGCTTTTCTGTATATTAAACAAACTGAAACTGAGCCAAGAGAGACATCTGAGGCCTCCCAGGGTTGCCGAGACATGCAGGTCAAGCTTCTATCTGAGGAGGGAAAGAGACCTCATCCCTATCCAAAACCTTAGAGGTCTGGAAACACTTTTCCCAGGGTCTTCCTCTGCGTTTCCACAGCACGCTATACTCATGTCTATCATAATTGGTTTTATGCTGTGGTATCATTGTTCCTGTGGCTGTCTCCTCTACCGTAGTAATGTCATGAGCAACTAGAGCTGGTGCCTCATTGGAGTTCTTAAGAGATGCTCTTCAGAAAGATGCAACAGCTGGCTGGGTAGTGGGCTGGATAGGTGGGTGGGTGGGTTGGGTGAGTGGGTGGATGGTTGGATGAGTGGATGGATGAGTGGATGATTTCCTGCTTCGAGTTGCTACAGCCCCCACTACTGGAAGTAGAACTATTAACAGAAATTCTGTTTTCTGAATACCTGTGTGAGTTCGGGGCAATTTTACACATCCAAAGAGGTTTGATAGTTCAGAGAAGGCTCCAAACCTTGGATGCCAGTGTGAAGGAAACTCCTCAAGGTTCAACTACTGCTTGTTCACAGAGACCTAAAGCCAGCTTTGATTTTCCTCCAAGTCCTTCATGTTGTGCTGGTGCTGGGAAGATTTTAGGAGACGTTACCCTAAAGACTATGCTACTTTTTTCTTTCTTTCTTTCTAATCGTTCTAGGAAGTACTGATTTACCCTCATAGGGACTTGGCAATGCTCCAAGCGCGCCCACTCCTGTGCATCTACAAAGTGCAGATGGCAGAGCGAGAGTAAGGATGGGAAGAAAAACTTAAAGGGGGGAAGGAAATGGCAACAACAACAACAAAAATAATGTTAAACAGGAGGGCTCCCTTCTGTCCCTCTGGCTGAGAAATCACTCAAGATCCTGGTCCATTTTGGAGTTGTTCAGAACTGATAGCTGTGTGCACACCCCAGGCAAGGACTTTCAAAGCTGCCATGTAGCAAATGCAGGGTTTCAGCTCCTGGTGTGATGAATGTGCATGCTAAAATTACCTTGATCTCCATTACCCAGCAGAGAGATGTCAAAAGAGTAAGGCATCAGGAATGAGTCCGCCCCCGTGGCTTAAAAGCTCGCCTGTCAATCTAAACTAAACAAACCCTGCTTTGCCATAGACAGAGGAAAAGCTTTACCCCTGGAGGTGCAGCCATTGGCTGGGTCAATTTCCTTCCCGTCAACTTTAAATGCCCAGCGGCCTGGAACATTGACGTTTGTGGTTTCCTGGATATTCACAATCTCAGGGGTTCTTGACCCCGGGAGGCTGAAGAAATTGGTGAGGTTCCCACCATTAAATCCTGCCTGGAGAACAAAAGGAAGACAAGATTTTTGAGCTCACATACCACCCCCATTGGTTAACTGACCCAATGACCTTATTTTCAGAATCCGGCACACTTGAAATCAATAGACCCCTTTTCCTGGGGTCACTGGGGGGTCACCATTCCAGGTGAGAAAGATATCTCTAGTTCATCCCATACCCAGGTCAGGGTATCTTTATGATGGGCAGGGCTAACTAACCTCTTAGTCCACCTGCAAGATCAGGTATGTTTCTCTAGTTAAAAGCTGTTGGTAGAATTCCCTCCAGGATGCTGAACAGCATAAGCATAGGGTGAAGAGACTGAAACGCATGGGAGGATGAAGTGGAGAGCCATCTACCTGTGCCATCACCCCACCAAGACCCGTCAGAGGGTCACCGCCACTCGCCGTCCCAGTGGTCCAGTTGATTTCATAGTAATTGAAGAGCGTGAATGTATAGGAGCCATCAGACACCAGGACGGCCTGGAAGGTGTTCACCTGCGGGATGAGCAAGCAAGGTCTCAGGACTCGCACTTTCTGGGAGGTCCTCACCCCCAGGGAGCTCCCCACACCATCACCTGGCGTCCTCCCCATCCCCGGGCAGTTCAGATCTGCTCTGTGGGCAGGCCCTCAAGCTCTGCCTCCTCTCTGAATGCATTCTCACCTCCGGTGGGAAAAGCAAGACATGTGGGACTGTGCCTCTAAAAGAGAAATTGCCTGAGATAAACCTAGAGTCTGACTCAGCGTCCGCTTACATCTCTGACTGGTTCCAGACAGAAAATTCAGAGGGAGGCCAGACAAAGCTTGCGATAATACGAGAGCTCCTATAGATGGCAGCATGAGAATAAACTATATGAAAGACTAGAGCCGGGACCAGGATGCAAGCACCTGTTCTCTTTGCAGGGTGGGTCAGGTTGGGGGGGGGGGGGGAGTGAGCAGACACTAGTCAGTGTGACTAAAGTGGTCATGTGGAATGTGCTCTTCTTTCCTGGAAAAACAATGCTCATCTTAATGAGAGGCCTCCCTTTTAAAAATAGGGATTGGAAAGTGATTTTTTAATAGCACTTTGTGGGGAGAAGTTGTTGCCCTAATTGAGCATTTGTCTGATATAAAGCAGATCACTTTATATCCGCAAAATTTTCAACACTCATCTGTACCTCAGATGGATGCTAAGTCAGTGATATTTTTAGACCATTTCCACCTTATAGCTAAGAAAACTGAGGACTGAGAGAAATGAGTTACTGGAAATTTCGCAGCGACCCAACAACATAAAATGGGATTCACGCCAGAGCCCCCAGTCTATCTCTTAGAGAGCACTGTCATTACACGCTGTCTTAATTTTAAACTTTTAAGGACAGAGATGTTCTATAAATTCAAATGAAACTGGCAAACAGTTTTCTGAAATAAGCTGTAGCAAACCCTGCCCTTTGAGTTTCCCCTTGGCTAATCCCTACCCCTTGTCACATGATTTCAGGGAATTCAAATAAAAATAGAGTTAAAAGGAGAGGCCACATTGACCTTTTTCTATTCAAACCTAGTGCTTTTCCCAGATGCCTGACACCATCCCATTTAACATTCTGTCCGACGCAGAGGAAGACCCAAATCCTTATCCTGTGTAATCAAACTGGGGTAGAGGATCTTGGAAGCCCCAAATCTCCCCATTCTAGATGGTCCCGGGAAGGGAGAAAGGTGCAAGTAAAGAGCCCTTTTTGTCAAGGAGAACTTTCTCCCCAGGTTCTGTGCTGGCCACAACTGATGGCGTTCATGATAGAGTTGCTTGGGTATATGCCTTCATTCTTTGGCCCTGTTCAACAGACTAAGAAAGTGGGACACAAAGATGAGTGAGCAGTCAGGTCAAGATTGCTATGAGGTCCCTAGCAGGTCAGATTCAAGAGATCGGTGCAAAGTTAAGGTTATAAAAAGACTAAAGTTGGACCCTCCTTCAGACAAGGATTCTCTCAGAAGTGAATTCCTTCTCCCACAATTAAGCTGAAAATATCTTTAGCTCAAACAGGTCTTGACAGCAATTCATTTCCAACCCCAGAAGTCACCTCCAAACCAACCAGCCATCCTAATGACACCCCAGAGACTGACTGACACATGCACGCCCCCCAGCTAGCTCTCACACACCCCTACACTGCAGATTTCACAAAACTGTGTTGTTTTTTGTTTGTTTGTTTTATTTTGTTTTTAATTATTGAAAAAGCTGACTGGGCACGGTGGTTCATGCCTATAATCCCAGCACTTTGGGAGGCCGAGGTGAGAGGATTGCCTGGGCCCGCGGGTTCAAGACCAGCCTGGACAACTTGGCAAGACCTCATCTCTACAATAAATTAAGAAAAATTAGCCTGTGGTGGCGCATGCCTGTAGTTCCAGCTGCTTGGAAGGCTGAGGCGGAAGTTTCGCCTGAGCCCAGCAGGTTGAGGCTGCGGTGGCTGTGAGTGTGCCACTGCCCTCCTGCCTTGGCGACAGAGTGAGATTCCTACTCAAAAAAAAAAAAAAAGAAAAGAAAAAACTTTTTTGCTTTATGGGGCTTCCAGTGATAACTGTAGGAAGCAGCTGAGGAAACAAGCCCAGGATTTGGAATTAGGAGACATTGATTTGAACATTGCTCAGCCTCCCAGAAGGTTTACATTTTCTTTCTTGTCACTTGGGCAAGTTACTTTACCTCTCTGGGCTTGTGGCTTCCCCTTGAAAGTGGGGATAGTGGCCTGGTGTGGTGGCTCACACCTGTAATCCCAGTACTTTGGGAGGTCGAGGTGGGAGGATCATTTGAGCCCAGGAGTTCAAGACCAGCCTGGGCAACATAGCAAGTCCTTGTCTCTACAAAAAATTAAGAAAAAAATAGCTGGACATGGCGGCACAAACCCGTAGTTCCAGTTATTCAGGAGGCTGAGATAGAGCCCCAGAGGCAGAGCCTCAAGCCCCTCGCTTGGGCCCCAGAGCTAGAGACTACGGTAAGGTGAGCTGTGATCATGCCACTGCACTCCAGCCTGGGTGACAGAATGAGACCATCCACTCAAAAATAAACAAGTGGAGATAGTACTTGTTAGGGAACATTTGGGGGAGGGTTAAATGATACACAAAAACAACCTATAACAGCACAGGACACATAGTAAGCCCTCAATAAACGTTAGTTTTCTTCCCTTAAAGTAAACATGACTCTCTTCTTTCTGTCGGGCTTCCATGAAATTATCTGCCTTTAAGAGATCTCTCAAACCCAGCATTGAATTGGCCCGATGATGTGTGTTTCTATCTAGGAGAAACCTGGAACTATGGGATGGAAGAGGTGGGGTCAATTGTCGATTTCAAAGTTGAAGATGGATAGACACTTTTGCAGCTCTGGAGAACTACAAGGAGGGAATCCTAAAAATTCTGAAATTTATGTATAAAAAATTTGTGTATTTATCCTTAAATGTTTAAACTTCAGCCACCTTCTAAGTACTCTCCATTTGATGCAATACACCAATTGAGATGTTTTTTCCACTGCTCTAAAGTTTTTTTAACTCATCAATTTTGATGCCTTTTAGTGCTTCTGCCATTTTTTGTTTCACTTCTTCCACTCAGCAAAATGTTTCCCTTTGAGGACTTTTTTCATTCAGGAAAAGAAAAAATAGTTGCTGGAGGTGAGATTGGGTGAATAAGGAGAGTGGGGCATGGAGGGTCTTGCTGTTTTGGGTCAAAAACTGCTGAACACTAAGCACAGTGTGGGCAGGTGCACCCATAAATCACTCATCATGAAATGGACAAACTCACTGAAAGAATCTCCAGAAAATAAAGAAATAACTGAAGCTGAAAGCAGCCTCTGACAACAATGCTAGCTGATATACTGATGCTGATGGTTTTCTAGAACACTTACCTACCCACTAGGGAGGTAAGTGTTCTACAAAACCTGAACTATAAGGGACCCACCCTCCAAAATACAATTCTGTTTTTAGGGGGTACCCCCTGTATATCATCTTTTTTCTCCAAGGAGCTCAAAGCACTTAGATGTTACCTCATTCATCCTCACAGAAAGAGTTCTCACCTCGTTCAGAAATTTACTTCGAAGTACAAACCAGAAAGTATCTAAATTATCTTGCCATTTTTATTGCCAATGGAAGTTTTTTGGGAAAAAATGGTGGTCAGCATTTGATGGGCATTTCTTTTTTTCCCCCTCCTGACACTAAGGTGTATCGATTGCTGGCATCCTGCATTCTAACGCTGTAAGATATGAGGCTTAAAGGACATAAAACATCACCCGAGGAGTCGTTAGCAATCCATAACATGACAGAGGGAAATGTATGCTTCTTTGGAGGTTATTTCTAGCCAATGCATCCACTGTTTAAACTTGTGTCTTTCTGTTCTACAGAACCTCTTAGCGATAAAGTGCTTCTTGATGCTCTGGCTAGAAGGTGCTAAAACATAATGTGCTCGCAGTGTCGCAGACATGAATTGCCAGCCCAGCACTTTTCACCTCACTCTAACTCAGTAGTTTTTGTTCTACCCCTAAACATTTGACTCATTGCCAAGGAAATTGGAAAACAGATGGGACTGGAAATAATCCTAAGAAAGTGGAGGGCAGATTTTTTGAGTGTCTTTGCTTACTAGAAATTATACAGTTGAAGATGCGTCTGCTCCTTCAAAACTCTCCAGTGGCAAAGTCAACCAAACAAGCTGCAGGCTTTTGCAAAAACTGCATTCTGTCCCTTTATGTAGAAAGTTGATTATCTCTGCGATAATGCCAGTGATAATCTTTCTTATTTGACTTTTATTTGACTGCTCATGTGGGATTTCAGAGCAGATGTTGAAACTTTATTCATGAAACGCTTTAACTGCCCACTCTAATTAACATCAAATATGAATAATTTCAGCCCTGGTCACAATAAAAAAAAAAGCATCATGATATAATAATATGAGCCAGATCATTTAGGCCCAAACTCTCTTCCAACCAGGTTTTTTTGCAGGGGAGACGAGGGAAGGAAATTAGGGTTGGAGAGAAGTATTTGTGCCTCTGGCAAGAGGAAAAGACCTTTGGATATGGGTCTGGAAACCTGTAGCCTGGAACAGGTCTCAGTGCCCCCAAACATTCTCCTGTGAAACAGGAATGCTACTTGCTGCAAGAAAATGGTTGAGGGGTCTTTTTAGACATTCGTAATGATTTGTGATATTTCAGACATATCTTCTGAAATATTACAGCTGACTGGCCTGGCTCTCTATGATAGTTCCCTCTGTTTTCCTAGAAAGTGGGTAGCAAGACTTATTAGTTTAACTCAAGAAAACTGATATTCCTTGGCTCTAATAATTAGACACCTTCACAGGAGTGGAGATGGACAAGAATGAGATGTCAGGATATAAAGTGGAAAGCGGAAAATTTGAATTATTACAGGTGTGGTGCTGCTGCCTCCATAAAACGTGACTTCCTCCCATGTCACAATGAAAACCCAAGTGGCAGAGAAGGTTGCCATGTCTTTGAAGTACTTCCTGATGTCCTTGGTGGCTCTTTTCAGGATGACAGGATCCATGGTCTCTCTGTAATAGATCTCGCCTCGAATTCCATTGTGCACATCTGCCCAAAATGGGGCGATGAAGGCCCTCCCGTCCGTCAGGGGAAAGGATTCTGGTGTGAATTGGCTCACTAGCACATTGAAGGACACAACTCCATTGTTATTGACCTACAAAAACAAGAGAGGTTTTGCACAGCGGATCTGAAACCATGACAACTTCAGAGTCACAAACCAAGACAGACATTCCCTTAATCATATGAATGAAAACAACCTTTAAACTACCGAATTAGAACCCCAAACACCAGCTTCCACTGCTCAAACTAAGAGGTTCGTTTACTTCCAGACAAACTCATTGGTTTTCTTTCACTTTCAATTTGTAGTCAGATCGCTTTCTTATTAATAATCAGTCTCATTTTCATGTTCTCTATCCGATCTCTATTTATACTTATCAACAGCTATTGAGTTGTGCATGTGCGAATGTCTGTGTGTATACTGGAGTGACATATTTATAGGCATATTGGGGGTAAAGTGTATGTTTGTATGGGGGTGAGGTATGTATGTGTGTATAATGAGGATGAGGTGTATATTTGTTTGTGTGTACTTGGAATGAGGGGTGTGTGTGTGTATACTGTGGATGAATTGTGCACATATATGTGGTGTACTGGGAGTGAGAAGTGTGTGACAAATGGGAATGGAGTTTATATACATCTGTGTGTATTGGGAATGAAGTGTGTATGTGTGTGTACTGAGATTAGTATGTGTGTGAATACACAGGAGGTGAATGAAGTATGTATGTTTGTACAGACAGGGTATGTATGTGTGTATGTACTGGGGATAAGGTGAGTGTGTGTGTGTACTGGGGTGTGGTGCATGTTTGTGTGTATTGAGAGTAAGGGTGTGTGTGTGTATGTGTGTACTGGGGATTGGCTGTATGTGTGTGTATGTACTGGGGGTGTGGTACATGTTTGTGTGTACTGGGAGTAGGGGTGGGTATGTGTGCTGGGGGTTGGCTCTGTATGTGTGTGTGTACTGGAGGTGTGATATGTGTTTGTGTGTACTTGGAGTAGGGATGTGTCTGCATGTGTGTGTGTATGTGTGTGTGTGTGTGTGGTGTGAATACTGGGCCAGTCAAGGAGTTATGTGGATAATAAAGACAGATCCAGAGTTACAGATGCAAAATAGACAGGAAAAATAAACAAAAGAAAAAGCATGAAAGCAAAGTTAAATTTAAAAATTGAGGATCCCTGTATTAGGCCTTGCCTCCTATTTTATGATAAAAAGGGAGTATCATAGAAAAAATGAATCAAATGCTCCTACATCAAACTTAGATCTCAAGATGAACTGAATATATCTTGCTCTGGAGGAGACGTGTAAAAGACCTCCACTGATGTCACAACCACTTCTGTACTCAGAACAAGGACAAGGTCAAGACTTACAGTTGCCCAATTCCATCCCAGCTCATGTAGTTTGATAGCTTCTTTGTACAACTGCTACTTGAAAATGGAGACGTGACTACATCACATATGTAAATAACTCTCTTATGGTGATTTCTTCATGATTTCTAAAATGACTTAGCAAACTTACTAAATTACAAAACCTGACTGCAAATGTAAAACCACGATGTTCCCTGAGTGTGCACAGGACCTGTAAACAATTCCGCCTCTTGCCTGCATCTGCAGCTCTGTATGTCAGGAGATAAACCGATTTAACCCCATGACTTGTGTGGCTTTCAGCAGCAGAAGAGCCTGTGATGGAAATACTTGCAATTCCTGCGTACAGAAAGTCTATCAGTCATGTTCCTATACATACCAACTGTTTATGGTCCTATGAATCAGTAACATTATGGACATCCACAGTGACCTATATTCCAGAGCTAAGCTATCAGGACCTGGGCCAAGGGTATGTCTGCATGTTTAGAAGCAAGAGTGTGGATTTGGAGAGGAAGCTGGAAACTGAGCTACAAAGACATTGAGAGCCTATTTTATTCCAGTAATAGGGAAAAACCCAGAGGCTTAACAAAGACCGTGCTACTCAAAGTGCTGGAAACACAGGGAACAAATTACCCTCAAATGAGGCTGTCCCAAACAAAGGACCCTCCTTTTGCAAGAGCAAGAAAGAATTCTTCAGACGCCATGTCACCTAGTGCAATGGAGGAAAAATATGAGCTCAACTACATATATTTATCCTAGAGGTCTGGGAGACTCAGGCTTCTATGGAAGTCCTGCATGCCCCTCTCATCATCAAAACCAAGTCAATACATCCCCAAACTTACAACCAGCTAGTACAAACACAGATTAGGGAGGCCCTGCCATGAGTAGAGCATAAAAGGTATCTCAGCATGTCAGAGTGCATTCTTTGCCAGGGAACAACAGGTGTAATTGAAACACACAGACTAGCAGAGGAAGCTGGCAATGGCTCACATGTGTCCTGATTACATTCTGTAGTTGAGATCAGTAGTTTTCAAACTCTGTGGGCACCAGAATCACTGAGAGGGTTATTACTGGACTCATTAAAACACGAATTACTGGGCTCTCCTCCCCGGATTTCTGTTTCAGTAGGTCTGGGGCGGGGCCTGAGAATTGACATCGCTAATGGGTGCTCATGTGGTACTAATGCTGAAGGTTCAGGGATACTGGTTAGGGGATGGCCGAGGGAACTATTTTCTAATGGGAATCAACCCAGAGCTATAAATCAAAAGTTGGGGAAGATAGAGGTCCCAGAGTTGGAGATGGCCAGAGATGAAGATGCTTAGAGTTTCATTCTTCCTCCTGGGCAGGACACAGACTAGGATAGGATGTAGTTTAATCTATATATGCCTCACCCAATTCTTGCAGGCCAAAGTGGAAGACGGATTCAGCTGCTCTGAACCTTCCTCTCAATGTGCAACAGTCTCATCAGCAGCAAACCCAATGATCCAAAAAAATAAAATAAAATAATTACCTGAGAACATGGGTGCCCAGGAGAGCTCTGACAGCAAATGGTACCATTCCTTAGCACAAGTTTGACAGCAGGACCCTCTGGCCACATCTACAGGCCCAATGAGAAGGCCAATTTTGCAAACAACTCTTATATAATAGTTGATTACCCTCTACAATGTTCCGACTCTGCTCCAAATTGGTAGGAAGCCCAAAAACAGCAGATGCCTAAACTTTTCACACCCCCAGAAGGGAAAGAAAAATGATATTGCTCCTATTGTTGTTCATTGTATCTTTTTATCTTGTTGAGTAGCAGAAATAATGTTCATGGCACTGGGGCCTCTGCTTCACTTCTATGTTTAATCACCCACAAAAGCAATTTATTGCCCTGTATACTCCTCTACTATGAACATTAGCCATTAAATATACCTTTGACTTTCTTAATCATAAAACCTATCAGCTCATGAAATCTCAGAACTTGTCGTTTTGGCTGCCAATAAATCCTCCCTTCCTGAAGCCCTGGAAGAGGGTACTTAAAATGGTTTTCTTAATGACAAACAAAAGGGAGAGCCACGGAGCAACAGCTGGGCTGCTTCTCCACTTACATAGACAGTGCGGTAAGGAACGCCAAAGAAGAAAACTGGGATGGCCAACTTAATCTCAGATGAGCTTCCATCGTCTACTTTAGGGGTTTTGGTGTCATTCTGCCAAAATGGATACATGAGCTCCCTGGGCTGAGCTGTCAAGAGAGACGGTGGTTAGATAGATGGCAGCTCCCTCTTCATTTGGCAAGCTACTTCCCTCCTACCTACTACAACCAGCTTCTTTCAGTGAGACTTGCAAGCTGAACACAATTCAGATTGGCTTTTTCTTCATCCTAGACCTAGGCCACACACAGCACTTTATCTTCTGCCTCTGGGAACGGGGAGAATGGGAGTGATACCATTCCTCCTTAGGAGCAAGCTCTTTGTGCTTCCATGCATCTTGGTGAGAGCCATGGTGACAGCAGGCTGGAAGGTGGTGAAATGGCCCCTGCCTGGAGATCTTAGGGCCTCAAGAGGCAGCCTCTAGGGCTGGCATGGCTGTGGCTGAGAAGCTCCCTGCTAGCTCAAGCATTCTACTCCCTCCCATGTCTTTTCCTGAAAGGAGTCCCCTCCCTCCTGCTGCACAATAAGGGAAGATACCAGATCCCAGAAGGAAATAAACAACAGTTGGAACCTGGACAAAAGTAGGAGGAGAGGGTTCGTAGTACTTGGCCCGTGAATGACCTTGATGGAGGGCTGGCCCTGCAAGAGGCTCTCTGCCCAGTTCTTGTTTACAAAAGACAGATCGGATCCTCCAGGGATAGGAGGTTGGGCCCTTGAGAACTCTTTGGAGAGGAGGCACAGGACTCTGACGTGTCCTACTGGTCACAGGTAAGAGGTATCACACAAACACACACAGCACCTCTCCTGTGACACAGGGTAACTCCCTCTCCTGGCAACCCCGCTTGCTGCTACAATGTTTCCCATCCAAAGCCTTACAAGATGTGGCCCAATTTGGTGAGAGAAATGAGACAAGTTCCCCAGGGTCTATGCCACTGAGGATCAGGTCCAATGGCATCTGTGGAGTAATCTACATTTTGAGTGTCACTTTTCTCTGCCTCTGTCCTTTCTTCTCTTGAATGAAAATAAAACCATTGTTAGTTTCTGGGGCGGAGGCAAATTCATTTTGGGCAACTGGCCATGGTTCTTGGGGTACCTGCTCACTGCCATCTAGATGCTGACACCCCATTCTCATGTTGGGCCTTTTCCTTGGGAAAGTCCCTGCTCTGCGCTGATGGAGCCGATAGGCTGGCGAGCAACTGGCCAAGAACTGTTCGGCTCCTTGGGGAGCCTTTTAGTGAGCAGACAACGGCTCCTGAAAAAGAACACAGAGTGGCCAGAAAGTAGCCTGGTAGCACCAGGCAAAGCGCCAGTTCTCTAGTTCTGAAGCAGGGAGCAAGAGGAGATCTGCCCCAATGAAGTGCTCATCCCTTTCCAGGGGCTAACATCAGGGGAGAGCAGGGAAATCTCATCTGGTCATCAGTGTATTGCTCCCCAACACCCCCCCCCACCGAAGTTTCTGACAGGTCACCCACATTTTAGCCTGTAGGAGGTGCTGTAGCCAATTTAATCACAGGAGCACTCAGCCTCTGGGCTGCATTTAACATTACAATCGGTAGGTCAAGAGGGTTCTTCTAACATTCCTCTTTACAAGATAACAGATTCCTAGAGGGCAGAAATTCTTAAAAATGCTTTTATAATCTCTACCACAGAATTATACACAAGTACTTCTTACGTCTGAAGGGCGATGAACTTTCCCAAATTCATAGTAACCAATCAAGACATGTCACGGATTTATTATTCATGGGGATCTTTTTAGGAGTCACGCACAAGTATGGATAAGACTCAAATTCACATTGAATTTCCATCATTTTCATGGAAAGGCTAATTTGTATTTTAGACAGGATTGGTCAATCTTCTAGGGAATGAAAAACTCACACCCCTCATGCAGGAGACAAAAAACCATGGCCCCGGAGACAGACCCTAACTTCTCTCTCCACTCCAAAGGGAGGCAAGTTTGAAAGATCCCTTCATGAGTGATCCTAATTAGTTCATAATTTTGAATAGGAAAGAATGGACAGTTAAAATTTATCCACTTTAAGAATAATACAAATAATAAGAATATGTAATATTCCAAGTACTCAATAAATACTTGTTAAATGAAAGAGAGAGTGTTCAATGAAAGGGAGTAAGTTTAAACTATGGTAAGTTCCACCCCAGAAGTCATTATTATTAAAAATTATATAGCTGTTAGCAGCATGGCCTATTAATAGTATCAGAGATAGTAAAAAACAAAAGACTATTCTTACCCATGTTTGCCGTAGGCTGAGAATTTCACAATAAACATAACTATGTCTCCAGGATTTTTTTTTTACCAAATAAAATGTACTTTCCTGGAGCAAGAGTAGGAGGTTGAAGTCACTGGGGCTCTTTCACTACTGTGGGGTTTCACACTAGTTTACATGCTACAATTGCTTAAATTTACCCAATTCTGGAAAAACGTTAGGGTTGTACATGGCCTTATAGATAAGTTCACCTCAGACTTGCAATCATATGTCTGCTGAACTAAACAAACAAATGAAGAAAGATGCCTTAGAATGTTAGTCATAAAAGTTTATAATCTATATAGGCTGCCCCATCTTTCTTGTCTAAAATCCAAAGACAGGAGTAGAAAGAAATGTATGTGGCCTTTCATCTACCCAGGGCAATGATACCCAGAGAAAAAGAAGGGATCATAATAATTGTCTTATTTCACTTGCAGTGTTTAGATTTTGGGCCATATAAAAGGTCACTGATACACAAGTCAATGATATCAACGCCCTTGTTACTTCCCAGTTTGGGGGTGAAATCCACCACAAGTTAAATGCCTTAATGGGAATCAATGGTCAGGTAGGGGTGCACACACACCTATCCTATCTACTTTTAATGGAAATAATTTGCATTATTTTAAAGATCTACTCCATTAAGACAGGGCAACCTGGTATATACAAATTATGTTCGAAGTACAATAAGAAAAAGTGGGAATGTAAGTAAACATCATTCAAAGTTAATGAATTTTACCCTTGACAACAGAATTTAATTTACATCATTCCTGTTGTATCTGTAGACACATGTACACCTGCCCTTACAATTATGGTTCCAATAAAAATATCTCTTTATTCATTCAAGAGCATGCTAATCAAGAGCTTTATGGAATTCTGTAGTACTCACCTTGGTGCCGTACAAGTGCGAAGATGAAAGAGACCCAAATTCTAAGTAATGATGAATAATTCATCCTGGAATTTTAAAAAGAAAAAGAAAAAAAAAATCCCCAGCTTGCCAGAGTAAATAGAACACCAGGTGTGTTTGGCGGTAAATCCCGACACATCACAACTATCATAGAACAAATTCACATAACAACATCAATGGTTCTGAGTCAGGGTGAAAGTTTCTGAATACTGGCAGGTCCACATAAGTTCAACTCTTCATGAACAAATTAGACCCCCAGAAGAAGTCAGTCTGGAAGTGTAACGAGATCATTCCAATCATTCAGGTCATTATATAGAATCAATGAGAGCAGCAATGAGTAAAGGAGAGGTATCTATCCTGCATCTAATAGAGCACTGAAAAATAGGACCCAACTCTAAAGACGCGACTCCTAGGTTGTAACTCTACAGAACAGAAACCACGTCCTCTGTGAGACCTGACTTTTCTAATTTTCACAATAGCTTTCCATCGGGATAAAAAAAAAGTTGGTTAAAACACAATGTGTTTCTACAGGGAAGAGGATTTAGAGTTTTCCATCACCTTCTTTATAGCATGGAACCAATCCATCATTTTGAAGTATTGACCAGATTCATGGGTAGTCTAAGATTCTGTCCACCAACTTTCCACAGTGAAACGAATGATAGATACATTGATAATCAAGAAGAACCACTCCAGGGTTGCTCCTTGAAATTACAATAAAAAATAGAATCCAGCACACAAGCAAATAATTAGTTCCAGCAAGTTAATGAAAGAAGAACTCTTACAGAAATGAACTTGTTTTCATGTTAGTTTCCAATCAGTTGCACCGGTAGCTTCGCCCTCTGTTTGGAGCATGTTTTGCCTGTGACACGCTGCAGCACATTGGTGCAGCAAACACAGATGCAAGCTCAAGTTAGACATAAGAACCACAGTGCATGGGTAGACCATGAAGTTTATTTCTGACAATATTCTTTAAAAATAAAAACCTTCCTCTTATCATTTGAAGTTATCACAATTTTTCAGCCAAACCTTCATGAAAAAAGAAAAAATTTATCCTGTGAGAGTTTCATTGGAAATCTTTAGTTGTCAAGCATATATACTGGAATTTCAAGCATATATTAAATATTAGTCAATTTTGCTGAAAATGATACAAAGATCACACACAGCTTTAGCGGAGGTAGACGCCATGCAAGCTTAAGACGTGAGCCCTTAGGGAAACTGTTCAGAGAGCAGTAAGGAGGTTTCATTTAGATATTTGTATTTATGAAAAATGTCACTAACCTGTTCTGTAGAGACTGAAGGAACTGAGTCAGAGATATTAAGCCAAATCTTGGTAAACCAGGAAAAATTAGGTAAAACAAGGAATCATGTCAGTTCTCCTCAACTTGCTGCCAATTATTTCTGATTCCTGAAATGATGTCTGAATCCCGTACTCTTAAAACCAAAAATTAAGTTAGTCCTGCGCTAGAGACAGGCAAGTGTTGAGTTGCAATCAAGTTTTTTTCTATTGATTAAGGAAAAGTAAATCTAAAGATCAGTTTCAGGATTGCGTAGAGAAGTTCTTTTCCTGAAAAACTAGACCTTTTTTTCCCCCCTTTAAAAAAAAAGTAGATTCAGATGGAAATGTCAGGTACTTGGAGCTGAAACTTTGGTCCTTTCTGATCAGAATCACTTTGTACTGAAAAACACAAAAGAAAACCCCCCTTCTACCTTTGTACCCAAAAGAAGGCAACTGTATAATGTTACAGAATTAGCATCCACCGGCATGGGATTAAAACTCCAAACAAAGCTGCTGCCTCCAACATTCAAATGAAGTTTGGTTTTCTACTAAAGTCTTTTTTTGTTTCTCTGGTTTTGAACAGTCGCCACAGATAGGCTCTACTCTGTTTTTTCACAGGTATGTGCAAAGTATTTAAAGAAACTTTTCCAAACTTTTCTAGGTTTTATTCCTTTTCTTTTCTCTTGATGTCCCTCTGTGCAGGAGACAGGCCAAGGCACTTCTCAGGCAAAACCGAACAAGGCACCCAGTGCAAGGCTTTGTGCTTTCACAAGAGAAAACCCAGACCATGCCCTGGAAACCTCTCCTGATGCCCAGTGAGGGTCACTGGGGGGAGAGGAGGGAGATACACCCCTTGTGATAAAAACTTGCTGTAGGTAAATAATTTAAAAGGCATCGTGAGCAAGGAAAAAACTGGCCAGGTTGATGTTCCCAAGTGTTCAGTAGATGTGGAATGAGAAAAATGGGCTAAGGCATAAGCTAAATCTACTATTCAAAGTGTTTAAAATTAAATTTGTCAAAACAGAAAGAAGCAATTTGAATGCAGCAGAAAAAAATGACTTTTCTGCAAATCAAAGGTTATTTAAAAATTACTCCAAATTTTCTCTGACCAGACATTTAAATGTTGACTGTACAAAAGAAATATAGGGAGGGGGGATAAGGCGCACACAACCGTCCATGGGTACCATGTCCACTACTGGGGGAGAGAGGGCTTGCTAGAAGCCCAAACCTCATTTGCACACAATTTACTTATTTGCCAAATCCTCACATGTACCCCACCACCCTGAAATTAAAATTAAAATTTAAGAACAGAAATATAATTCTGGGGTTAAACATGTCCCAAAACAGGCAAGAGTGTTTGAGGAATGAATTTTTTAGCTTAAATTCCCCAATATTTTTCCCTCCCAAAAACCTATGATAATATAGTAGTTTTCACATGTTGTTTATTCTCTCACTAGTACTATGAATATTCCACACATATTTACTTGCAGATGTCAAATGCCTGTTTTCCCCCAAACAACATGTATTTATGTAATAGCAAATCTAGTTTTGGGGGTGTCTAGTTAAAATAAGATTAGGCTCAAAGCCAAGACTCACCTAGGGAAGCATTCTTCTTGCCCACTCTTTATTAAGGTTTTATTTAGTTCAGTCATTCACCTAAATGTCTTGAAGCAAAATAGTTAAAAAGAAAAACAAAAAACTGCTGGTGGCATACCAATTGGTTTCTTCTTTTTTAGCGCACTCTGAGATATTTATATCTCAGCCCTTTTGACCCACACCATGGATGCTTCATTCTTTCTTGAGCCAGGACTGCTGCTGGGATAGATGCCATCTGGGCATAACCAGATACACAAGATGGTGGCCTACATGAATTAGAATGCCTCTGAGAATCCCGCTGCGGGGGAGCACCAGGTGCGTGGGGCAGGGCTGGACTGGTTTATCACTCACTGGGCTGGGAAGCTGGTGAGTGTATGTTCTGGGTGTATACTTGGTGGTCACAGATGGACAAACGAAAAAAATCTCTTTCATGCTGTGTCAGCAGGAGGACTTATTTTGTTGAAAGTGTGGGGTGAGCAAAGATGTCTGTCAAGATTTAGATGGGGGTTGGGGTGGGAGTGGCTTGGAGCTAGTCACCCAAGATATCTGTGCTTTATAAAGATGGCATAGACCGATGCTGTTTTTCAGGCAAAACGAAAGACAGCTCAAACAAAACCAAAACAGCTAATTCCCTGAAAACAAATAAAATGGGTCTTATGAGCTGAATGTTTTTGATTTGTTTTATTTTGTTTTCTTAAGTTTCTTACACCTTTTCTGTGATACCGATTGTCATGTCTGAGCTAGTTTGAAACGATGCCCTTATTGGTTGTGGTCGACAGGAAGATGTGCCACTCAGATCCCCTGCAGCCTCTGGTCAACAGCCTCTGGCTCTCAGAGCCTTCAGGCTCAGCCTCAGTGCTGGAGCCCAAGGCACACTCCTCGTGGGAAGCTCCCCAGGCAATGGCTGGGCAAGGTACGGATACAGGGCCTACTTTCCAACCAAAGTAGGACTCCCCTGATGGGCAGCTTTTGCTTTGGAGAGTCCTGTTGAGTGACAAAGACTCAGGTGCTCAAGTGAGCAGATCTACTATGTCAAAATCAACACCTAGCTGGGAAAACCATATACAGATGAATATGATTTATTATATTATATGAATGATCTATTATATACATACATGTATACATATGTATAGTATATATATGATTTATTATATGTACATATTTATACAAAGGGTGCCAAAAAATCTAGAAAGGAAAAAACTGTATTAAAATTATAATAATACATACCGATAACAAAATATGAATACAAGTCACATTTGACTTCTGAAATTATAAGAGGTGCTCAAAGTGGTTACCATCAGCATCCAGACACTTCTGATTATGGCAAACTACTTCAGAGCTTGTTGCAGTGTGAGGCCTCCCAGATCTTCCCTTGTGCACATCACACACAGTACTATATGTCTCGAACTTACCACAAATGTGTGCAATCGTTAGGCATGCCAGAAATTCTGTTGCATACTCACGCCTCCATTGTTGTTATACTTCCACAATTTCTCAAATTTCAAATACCACTTCAAAATGGTCTTGTGCTCCTCGAATGACAACTATGCTTCTATCATTTTCTTTGACTATTCTGCCTGTTGCCTGATGACACTAGCATTCGATTAACACCATCTTTTGAACAAATGTCATACTACACATTGCTACCATAATACAATTCAACTTCAAAAGGTAATACACAGATAACATCTATTAAAATGTGTATACATTTTTTGGCACCCCTGGTATATTTATGTACACACACACACACACACACACAAACTATCTGGGTAGGTGCCCCCAAATATTTATTTCTCAAAACCTCTGGGCCTTCATACATGTCTTATATCAAACCATTAAGAGCTAAAATTTCTCCCAGCACAGGAAGACAATAGAGAGGACTTTTTCCCACATGGCAACAGTGACCTTCTTCAAAAGCTGCTCCCACCTTCTCTCCTGTTAGGCCTACAATCGGGGTTAAGTTGCAGCACAACCCAGCCTGAGACTTGCTGAACCTGATAAGAGAGGAAAGGTCTATGCCCTCAAGGGGGCTGTGAGATCTAAGAGCCAATACATACTGACATGGGATGGGGAGAGGGAATGCCCAGGGGGTTGGATTCTGAAGGTGCTCACTCAAGGAGGCTGGGCCATAAGACAGAACAAGGGGGGTTTGTTGACTTATGGGAATTCTCTAGAGATACAGACTTTCACACTGTCAAGAGCCCCAGGAGACGGTGCAAACTCACTCTCAGAGCAGCTCCTTCTAGAAGCATGGAAAAAGTGATGGTTCACACTGAGTGAAGCTGAAATGCCTGAATTACTGTGGCAGATGGCAGAAGGGATTAAAAAGCTCAGGAGTGTGAGCATGCTAGAATAGATACAGGATGTGAGCCTGCGAGACCCACCAGACTATCGTTCCATGGAAGGCCCGGAGGACAGACACACCAGCCACCAAAGCCAGCAGAAGTATGCTGGTAAGGGAAGCAGCAGCATCACTAAGAAGCTCAGTGGTAACTGGTGACTCCCCTCTGCAAGCCAGGGCTAATGCCAGAGGTGATCACAGAAGTTGACTCTCTGACAGAATGAAGATGATGATGGGCCCCTGAAGCAACAGAGGCCAGGTGACATTACTCTACTGCCTGAAGTCAGGGGGGTCATCATTTTCATAATAACCGAGAAGATCAGAGAGGAAACCAAGGGGGCCTGATCCTTAAGGAGTTATGGACATGGTTAACAGAGCATGGTATCCAAGGGGCAAAGTCGATGGGCAGTCAGCAAGGGCACTGCTTACTATAGACAATAAAAAAGAACAAGAATGGCTGGGAAAGGCTGAGGACAGTTTTCTCAGTAAAAAGTCATGATCCCTGCTTAGTTCTGGATCTGAGTCAGTCTTCAAATCTGAATTGTGTAGACTGAAAAGAGTCCAAAGGGAAGGACCCTGCAACATCAAGGCAGTTATAAATGGTAATGATTCTCCTGGTCTGTCCCCAAAAAGACTTTTGGCCATTTATTCAAGTACCTGTAGACAGAGGGAAGGGGAATGCCTAGGCATTTTGAGAACAGTTGGAGAAGGGGCCTGTGTTAATTTTGAACCCAGAGACCCTGTTAGAGTGGGGACATATAGGGATGAGGGAATAAAAGGAACCCTGGAAATGCTTATAGTGGTTGTAGACCCACGTGAATGTCATTTTCCCAGTCCCAATATATAACCGGGATTGATGTATGTGGCACGTTGGGTCCTTGGTCTGCAGAGCAAGAACTATCATAGCGAGGAAGGTCAGTGGAAACCTCTGAAACTATGCTGCCCTCTCAGTAACCAATGTAGTAAATATAAGAGTATTACACCCTGGACTGGGGGGAGGATGGTAAAGAGTAGTGTCACTCTTGAAGAAGAGTGGTGGTGGACTTCATTATATCTCCATGGAACTGACCAGGATGGATCCTGAGAATGGCTGTGGACTACTGCAAGTTCAACCAAATAGGAGTCCCAACTGCAGCCAAAGGAACATCTATGCTAAAGTAGGATCTTTGCTAGAGCCAACTAACATGGCTTCGGGTACAAGATCCATGGCTATTCACCTGTCAAATGCATTTTTTCTTCCTACCTGTGTTGGGAACAAGGATCAGAAATTGTTCATGTCATATGGAACAGATAGCAATGTACATTTCTAGTCTAAGTCTCCCACTCTCTTTCCTATTATAATACAAAGAGTTCTGGGCCATCTGGGTCCTACAGAACATCATCTTGACTCTTTGCATTGATAACCTCAATAGATGAAGCCTTGAGGAGTAAGAGATGGCCAGCAGGTTGGATGCCTTGGGAAGACACATGGGCTTCAGAAGGGGAGATGAATCCTACAAAGATTCGGGGCTGCTACTTCAAGTAACGTTGTTAGGAATCCAGTGGTCAGGAACGTGCTGGGTCATTCTCTCCAAAGCAATCTTGTAGTGTCTCTACTAAGAGATTCTTCCTTCTTTGTAGGCTTCTTTAGGTTCTGGAGGCCACATGTTTCAAACCACTCCAGCCCACATTTTAGGTGATAAGGAATGAGGCCAGTTTTGAGTTGGGCTGAGAGCATAAAAGAATTCTGTAGCAGCTCCAGGATACAATGCAAGCAGCTCTGCTACTTGGGCCATATGTTCAGGAATCCCTTTGATGTTGGAGGGGTCAGGGGTGGAGAAAGACAAGATGTGGAATTTATCACAAACTTCAGTGGGAGAACCATAATACAGGTCCCTGGAGTTCTGGGACAAGGTCAGGCCATCTGCAGCAAAGAATTACCTCTTGAAAATCAGCACCTGGCAGGGGACTGGGCCCTGTGATAGACTGTTTGACAAAGAGGCAATAGTCATGTGCCCAGCACTTCCCATCATGATCTGGGCCCTGTTGGACCCACCAAGTTATGAAATCAAGTGAGCCCAGTAGCAATCATAATGTGGAAATGGATTATCTGGGACCAGTCACGAGCAAGATGCCTGGCTAGGTAGTTCAGACTCTACGTCACCTGCACGGTTGCAAGACAAGATGAAGGAGAAGGAAGAAACCTAAGCTTGGTGTACAAATGGGCTCGCTTGTACACCAAGCCTAAAGCACAGGCAATGTGACAGCCTTACTTGGGGATGGCC
This sequence comes from Tarsius wallacei, assembly GCA_963574415.1. Classification (NCBI taxonomy): domain Eukaryota; kingdom Metazoa; phylum Chordata; class Mammalia; order Primates; family Tarsiidae; genus Tarsius; species Tarsius wallacei. The sequence continues at coordinate 12,755 of CAUYQG010188697.1, read as the reverse complement.
TCGAAAGACAGTGAGAAGGGAACATCTTCCCAGTGTGTGGAGCTTTGTGTGATACAATGTACTTTGTGTCAAAGGAGAAGTGTTCTGAGGTTAGAATACATACAAACTCATAGGCAGTGGTGGATCACATAGCCAGCTGGACAAATGCCTGGGAAGAAACAAATCGAAAAATCAGTGACAAAGTAGCCCGGAGCCAAGACATGTGGGTACACAGATGAGAGTGGACATCAAGTGTGAAGATCTTTGTATCCTATATAATCACTCACCAGAAAGCATCTGGTACCCAAGAGGGACTAAATAACTAAGTAGACAAAATGACTTGGCCAGTTGATGTTAAGTAGCCTTTGCCAGTGTTGGTTTCAATGGGCACATGTATGAAGTGGCCACACAACAGGGATGGATTTTTTTTTAATCTATTATATTTATTTATTTATTTTTATTTTAAAGATGTGGGGTACAATTCAGGGTTAGGTATACAAATGTTCATTATGCAGGCATCCTTGTTGATGAGATGTACTCTTCCCTCCCCTGGCAGTTTCCCTCAACTGCCAATCCCACCCTCCTTCCCCTGACAGTTTCCCACTACTGCCGCTCCCTTTCTTATAGTATTATGATAATTGTTCAAGGTCCATCTGCTTACAAGTGAGAATGTATAGTACTCTGTTATTTGTTTCTGTGATAGATCACTGAGTATGATAGACTCTAAATCCAAGGGATGGATGTTATGCATGGGCCCCAGAGCACGAACTCCCCTTTAGCAGAGCTAATCTAGCTACTGAGGCCTCTCAATGAGTGTTCAGCCTGCCAATAACAGAGACCAAAGCTGAGGCCCTAGTATGTCACTGTTCCTTGGGAGATCAACCAGCCATGTGGTGGCAAAATGACCACACTTGTCCCCTTTCATACTAGAAAAGCCAGAAGTTCCTTATCACAGGGGTAGAACCATGTTCTGAATATACTTCTTGTTCAGGGGCTGTAGCCAGCACCACTAGTGGGAGGCTTGCTGAATACTTGATCCATAGGCATAGAATACCAAGCAAAACAGTATCCGACTAGGGAACCCATTGCCAGAAGAGGGGGTATGAGAGTAGGCCCAAGATTACGGCATCCACTGTTTGAAGGCCAAATAGTATGATGCAGAAGACGCCAGCCCAGTTGAGAATTGAAGTAAATTGCTTATGGAACAGGTGAAGCCTCACCTTGAAGACAACATTGTGCTAGGATAAGGTGCTATCTTTGGGATACTGTATACAATGAGTCAGAGACCTTTGTATGGTACAGTGTCCCAGTAGGAAGACTAGTGGATCCAGGAACCAGAGTGTGAAAGCAAAAGTGGCCCCACTTGCCATTACTCCCAATGACTACTAGGGGACTTTGTGTCTCTCAACCCCTTCTCTTTAGGCTGTGCAGAGTTTGAAGTCCTGGTCTCCCAAGAAGGTGCACGCTCACCAGAAGAAACAAGCAGGAATACCACTGAGCCAAAAGCTATGGTTGTGATACTACCTGTGCACTTGGGCTCTTTGGGTCCAAAGACCAGCAGGCAGGAATGAACCATACCTTGTTAGGAGTAATTGATCCTGGTCAGCCGGAGGAGGCACACACTGGCTTCAAGGGATAATGTGGGCTAAAGGGAACTCAGGTGACCCATTTTGCTGCCTCTTAGTACTTCCCTACCTAATTGTGGCTGAGATGGACAAGTGTAGCAGCACCCAGTCTGAGCAGCTTATGGTTAGCAGGGACTCAGACTAAGAAATTAAGCTTTGAGTGGAACCACCAAGTAAGCCACTGAGACCAGCAGAAGCAACAGCTGAGGAGATATAATGGATAGTGGAAGAGTGAGGCAGAGGGTACCAGTGTAGTCCTGACATCAACTGCAGTGATGGGACTGTAGGTCACTTCTCTAGCCTCCCTCCTAGAGGAGCTGTCCCTGATGGTAGATGGAGAATTGGATCTATACATTGCATGGCGTGGACTGTGGTAGACGTGAAGTTGCACCATGCAGATCTGCCTTCAAGAAGGAATGGTTTCGGCCAGGCTCGGTGGCTCAGCCTGTAATTCCAGCACTTTGGGAGGCCGAGGTGAGTGGATTACCTGAGCCTGCAGGTTCGAGACCAGCCCAGGCAACTTGGCGAGACCTTGTCTCTAAATAAATAAAAAAAATTAGCTGGGCATGGTACTGCGTGCCACGCCTTATAGTTCCAGCTACTTGGAAGGCTGAGGTAGAAGGATCACCTGATCCCAGTGGGTCGACGCTGGGGTGGCCGTGAGCGTGCCATTGCACTCCAGCCTGGGCGACGGAGTGAGACTCCAACTCAAAAAAGAAAGGAATGATTTCCAGCTACTGAGGAGTACAGTTAGCTGGCAGCTTCCAACTGTTGGCACCTTCAATTCCGACATCAGCGTTCAAGCTGAGGTTATATTCTTGTTGCATTCCCAGTCAATGACTGAGAAAAGTGTTGGTAAAATGCCCCGGCCATTTCTGCCTAAGGCAGAAGGACTGTCAGGTCTATGGCAGGGCCTGATGCACCTCCTGCCCAATTCCACTTCTTCCCTTTCACAGGTGTTACTTCCAAAAAAATTTTGTGCACTTCCAACTCTGTCTTAGCATCTGCTTCATGGAGAACTGAACCTGTGACATTGATGCCTTGGATAATTTACAAGTCCTCTAAAACGGATTGTTTTGCTTCATTGCATAATCTACCACGGAGAGTCCAGATACTTCTGTAGTGCAGTTGTTTCTACCACTTATCCACTGATTGAATAATGTCTAAGCTCCTAGATCTAGCTCATTAAGGTGATTACATCTAAAGCTATACTTGCATTCTTCCTGAAAATGGTAGTGTTATCCATAGCAGAATCTTTAAAACGGAAGAGGTGATGGAGAACAAGCAATGGTGTTCCTGAAGACTTTTCCTAAACTGTAAAGACATTAACAACAAAAAGATCCCCAAGCACCCCACATCTGGAAGTCTACCTTGGAAGTTATGGCCTTGGAATCTTCATTCTCGAACATCTGGGTTAACTTTCATAAAATGAGTTGCTTATGCAGGCTATTAATTTTGCATTCTTGAAATTCGATTTTTTGAAAACCTGATGAACTATTTCTAAAAATTTTCATATTTGTTAGTATCATGGTAATAATTACTTAACTTCAAGCATTAGGAGTTTAAATTGTAGAACAAATGCTTTGTAATTCATGTTTTTAAATAATTAACATTTGCCTGTTACATTTTCTTTCTTTCTGTGCTGGCCTTACTTGTTCTATATTCTGGGTTTGGGCTAATACTGATAAACATGGATGAATTATGAGAAATATGGCATTGGCTCTTTGAAACCACATTGAATGACACCTATTAATGTTCATTCACTATTTTCTAGATCTAAGAGCACAGTACAAAAAAAAGTTCATATCAGGCAACCATCTCGGGTCCCCTCCCACTCTGGGAGCTTTTCTGTCCTCTCAATAAATCTTGCTTTCCAAAACAAACAAACAAACAAACAAAAATGTTCATCTCCAAAATGTAAATAAAGACACAAAGGTATTTTTCTTTCTTTTTTTTTTTTTTTTTGAGTTGGAGTCTCACTCTGTTGCCCAGACTGGAGTGCAGTGATTGTTCCCGGCCACCGTAGCCGCAGCCTCGACCTGCTGGGCTCTGGCGCCCAGCTAATTTTTGATTTATTGTAGAGATGAGGTCTTGCCAAGTTGCCCAGGTGGGTCTCGAACCCGCGGGCTCAGGCAATCCACTCATCTCAGCCTCCCAAGGCGCGGGATTACAGGCTGAGCCACCGAGTCCGGCTACAAAGGCATTTTCTAAAAACAACATAACTATCTCTAGCCAAGGAGTTTGTAATAGCTAATTCTATGCAGACTGACATAACCAAAAACCTTATAATTGGCTTTATTCTAACATCCTTGCTAGTACATTAGCAATAAAGCTGAAAAAAAAAGGGGGAGAGAAGACAGACATACTATATTCCATATTCATCAAGAAGCACCAAGTAGTTCCTCTGGAAGAGCTTTCACTTGTAGGCAAGAACTAGCTCTGATTAAAGCTTACTGCAGACAATAAGCACACAATTTTCAGGGTGATAAATCCACCACTTTTCAAGGGCACTTGGCTAAAACAAGTGATCATACATTGTTAAGGATAAATAATATATACATACATATGTGTGTGTGTATACTTTCTGCTGCAGAAGTAAAATCTCACTTAACAATATTTAGAAATTACAGGTTCCAGAGGAAAGACTTTGTGTGGCTCACCAAATCTGTAATGTGTTGAATTCAAGTGCCTAGATTTGCATGCCTACTTGGGAAGAACACTAAATTGGTTGCACTAACCAGGAAACATATCACGCTCAAGATCAGTAAAGTTTTTCACTTTTCAGGGATGTGACAAATAATAAACCAGAAAAAAAATTCTCATTTTATATAACTTCAATTTGGCAACATCTATCAAAATTACAAATACTTTGACCTTTTAATCCAGCAATCTCACTTCTGGGAATGTATTCTACAGATACATTTCAAACACATAAAGGAACATATGTTGTTTACTGCAACAAATCAAAAATAGTAAAAAAAGAAAAAAAGATTGAGAGAGAAACTTAAATGCCAATGAATAGGGTATTGGTTAAATAAATTATGGTTCATCTATAAAAGGAATATTTATACTGTAAACAAAGGATAAGATGATTCCCTATGTGCTATTATAAAGTCATTTCCAAGATATATTTTAAGCAAGGTGCATAATAGTGTATAATATGCTGATTTTGCTGTGTAAAAGAGGAATGATCAGAATATATATTCTTGTTTGCTATTATTTGTGTAAACTCTGGAAGGACACACAAGAAACTAATAACAGTGGATTACAGGCATTAGAAAAAGATGTTTTACTATATACCTCCTTTAAGTCGTTTGAGTTTTGAACCATGTGAATATTATCTATTTAAAAATTAAATTTTAATGATTTCTTTAAAAACTTCCTTTTGCCAGGCACGGTGGCTCAAGCCTGTAAATCCCAGCACTCTGGGAGGCCAAGGTGAGAGGCCTGAGTCCATGGGTTCTAGAACAGCCTGAACAACTTGGCGAGACCTCATCTCTACAACAAATAAAACAATTAGCAGGGCGTGGTAGCGCTCACCTGTAGTTCCGGCTGCTTGGAAGGCTGAGGTGGAAGGATCGCCTGAGCCCAGCAGGTCAATGCTAGGGTGGCCATGAGCATGCTACCGCACTCCAGCGTGGGCGAGGAGTGAGACTCCAACTCAAAACAAAACAACGATGACAAAAAAACTTTTTGTAAACAAATTGAAATTGAAAGCAACAAAATTTTGACACAATCAAGACAGTTCATTACTGCCCTAGCTGTGTTCCCTAACAGTGAAGTAAAGTTTGTATCTGCCCTCAGGTTTATCTGGTATTTCAGAAAACATTTTTCTCTTTAGTCTGTATTTTTTGATGTCTGCTTTCCCTAATTCCATTCTTATTTAACACCTTAATTGTATTACTTAGAGTGACTAAGACACATTCACAGATGAAGAGTCTGAAAGATTCAACAAAGTGAAATTGCACTGTAGTTTTTTTGGCAGATCTAGAAATTGGCAGACCATAATAGATAACCTGTCACCTCTATTTTTAAGGCATTATTCATATTCTTCAAAAGGCTCCCTCTTGAATTTTAAGGAGGAACAATATCACAACAGCCACATCCTTTCCTATAACGAAAACTTTGATAAAGGTTCCTGAATTACAAACTTATTTTTTCCTCTATAAACATCAACTTTAAGTTCACTTGGAACACTATGCCTCCTTGATGAAAGTCTGAGCTGGAACTGAGTGGTCGCTCTCACCTTTGGCTATTTACTGAAAGTTGGTTAGGGCTTTAGAAGGCCCTAAAGTTGAAAGCCAATTTATCAGTCTTCTTGCATCATATTACTGTTTCATTTATTCTTATCAATAGCATGCAGCACAAGTGTCCAATATGGCATTTCAGAGGAGCAGTGAGGACACTAGATGCGTACCAACTGCAATTTCACAATTCTAGAAATGGCACGAGGGCAAATTCCAATCTGGATTCACAGCTGTCAGTTATATCTGTGATTCTGTTACTGAGAGAATCAATTTAGTAAATGGATAGTTAGGAACATCTCATTTTAGTGTTTCAGTGAAAATAAAGACTAATAATACAGGTGTGTGCTGTGCAATAGGTACGAAGAATCTTAGCAGCAAGCACCACAATATAGCTCTCAGGTGCAGGGATTCTGTATCCAAATGCTTGGGTTTGAATCCTCGCCTGTCATTTACTAGCCAGATAACTTTTGGTGTTACTTAACCTATCTGTATATCAGTTTCCTCACTAGTAAGAAAATGGAGATAACAGTGCCAACCTCAAGCGTGGCTGTAGAGACCAAATGGGAACTTATTTTTCAGAGTAGAGCTGGAAAAAGAAATGTGACTTCAAGGGTCAATATTCATTTTTTTATGCATGCTGATAACTAGGGAAAGTCACAACATTTTTCAGCCCGATAGGATTGAGTATCTTGATATATGTCTATCTTGCAAGTACTCAGAGCTGCTCACAATAAATAGTAATGAAATAAAAGCACACAGGTTAAAATAACAATTCTTTGAAATATGAATAGGAGACAGAAATAATCTTAACTTTAAACAGATCATGATACTTATGTACTTCTGAAGCATTTAGAGAGGCTAATGGACTCTGTCTCTTAAATATAGAAACAAAGTACAGTCCCTTGGTCTTTAATTATTGGTACAAGGTCAATTCATAACAGCTTACCAAAAAATTATTGATAAGCAGGTAGGGTTATCTCTAATAAATGTCCAAAACTCTAATACTTCTAGAAAAACTATTTTTCAAAGGAAAAAAGTCACCTTTGAATAGAACTGGAACATTTTTATTTCACCAAAATGAGGTTTTTAATCTCACTCAAAAAGGGTGCTATAAAGTATCTCAAAAGAGAGGTTTTATCCTCAAAGGATAAAAAATGGAGTATAGAGAACATGTCAGAAGCATAACATTTTGCAACAGAAAAGCATTAACACATTTTCTATGAGTCTTTGTTTTATAGTTTTCAATTTTGGTGAAATTCCAATTGTGTTTGTTAAAATTGTCAGACTCCTACTAGTTTACATCAATCCCCCAGAGAACTCAACCACAGAACCGATGTGCATTTTTTTGGTTATATAAAATTAAACATATACCTTGACCCCACACTTGAGAAAAAAAAAATCAGAACACAAAGAGAAAATGGACTTTGATTTTTAATTTTTTTAAAGATTATCTATATATATTAATAAAAAGTGCAAAGAATAGACCTTCATGTTTAAATTATATTCTAAAATAAAATATATATATTTCCATTAACTGCAGGAGACAACTGGCAAGTAAAGAGCCTGAGAGAGTCCAGTCCCTCTCCATCACTACAATGGACATATATTTTTAGGAAGCACCTATGAAAAATAGTAGAGTGTTCACAACACATCTGGTAACACAGATAGCTTCTGGGTGTTCTTGAAAGCAGTTTGTTTGCATTTTCAATTCTAACATGAAATGAAGGGAAAAACCAAATTCATAAACAGAAATGTCATTACTTAGAACAACCTAGTATTCTGTATGCATGTTTTACATGCCCTGGAGCCTAGCATTTCTCATATAGCAAGCCACACTCACATGTGCATTGGTAAAAGCTATCAGCAGTGTGTTTCAAATGGTGATCAGCTCTCAGTGCAACAAGCATTCCCTACTCCTATCACTGCTGGGTTAGCAACATAGCTGAAACATCTGGTTAGAATTTATTTTTTTTTAACAGTAAACAAAATTTTAAAAGCATAGCATTGTAGTATTCAGCCCTGTTACACACAGCTCAGGTTATGCTTTGGGCTAAACTTTCACCAAAAGGTCTTACAAAACAAGGTGCTTATACGATCTGCTGCTTTCTTATGTACTGACAGCAATGGTGGCAACAGGTCACAGAAACAACAAAAACGTTTAATAATAAAAAAAGACATATGACTCTGGACTTTTTTTTCTTGAAAGTAATCTGGTATATTTTAACAATTCCAATTCAAAAATCTGATTTCTACTGTGGCTTCAGCAGCTATGTACCCACATGTAGAAAGAATCCCTTGGTTTTGATTTGGCTTTCTTTTATTATTCCTTTCCTTTTTCATAACTGGAAACAATTTCTATTTTAGAAAAGATATGCTCTATACACTGCTCCTGTAGCAACATATTAATAATACTGACTATGACAGCATTTTGTCTCATAAATGCCAATGAAATGCTTTTGCTGAACCTGGACAAGTCAATATCAAAATACAGATAAGCTGCAGACAATCATTTATGGATAACTTGTAGACTCAAAGGTCCATGGTCTGTTCTCTCCTTCTTTTCAACCTGTTACAAAAATAATTTTGGTTACAAGTGTCTACACAGCACCAATTTTATTTCAAAAGCAGCATCTTTACTCTGCCACCCAAATAAGTCTGTACACAAGCTCAAATAGCTTTTTTTCATTTACTTTTGTTCTGTAACTCTAAAAGACCAGAAAGTTTGTTAGATTTTTTCTTAATCAAAAATTATTCAGCAATTATTAAAACCATCAGTTACAATGCCCTAAAAATATCCACATCTGCTGAATTAAATGAGAAGGTCCCTTTACATGCAACTGTATAATAAAAGAATTATGCCTGCAGTTGATAAACACTGTTCTGTAATAACAGAAGAAAACAGGTCTCTAATAGTAAAAAAGCATTTCATAAAACTCTGTCATATATAAAATATCTTATTAATTGTGACCATTCCACTTATGATTAAAGCATAACATAAGTGTTTGTTCTGCCTTCTGCTGTGGGATAGTCCAGGGTCATACAACTTCAAAAAATAAGAGTGCATCTGTTTCCCAGGCTGACAAAAGCAACGGGCTCAATTACACTGTTTCTCTCTCAAAGTCGTCTGCACTCATGCGTACGCACACAAAGCACCCATAGTTTTAATCTTCATGACACTTGCCACACTTTTCCTCTACTTCCAAAAATCTGTCAGGAAAATGTGTTTGCAAAAAAATTATTTTTGTCTATACCCAGCCTGAATCTCCGTTGCTCATTTTTATGATTTTGAAACATAAAGTCTGCAGCAGAAGGAGAATAGGCCTCATTCATCTTTCTCAAACCCTTTGGTTTCCACCTTTAATGTTACACTGAATGTAGATTTGACTCAGTAGCCCTGGTCAAAGGCTGTACAGATACTGAACCTGAAGTGCATTAAGAGAATAAACATCTGCCAGATGGCATAGGAAAATTTAAAAAGTAGCCATAATAAACACAACTCCCTATACATGAAGAATTTACAAGAGTAATCTAAAAATTTCATAAAAAATTAAATTTGTAGGAGGGGTGGAATCATGTAACAAAGGTCAAAAGGTCAAATGCAATCAGATAATAATTGCATTCTTTGACAAATACTTCACCTGCACACCTTCGGCCCCAGTTATGCCAAGTATTTTTCAAGTCTCTCATCTGTAAACATGGTGGACCAAGAAAGGAATTATATCTGATTAACAAAGGAACAGAAGAACAAACAAAGATTTCTGAGCAGGTAAGGAATTAGCTTTTTTAAAAAGTGCTTTAAATGTGCTTTTGCAAAAAATATGACTTGGAGGCAATTCTGAAGTTTTGACATTTTACTCATAGATTAGGCAGAGTTGTTTAGGGGCAACTAAACTGAAATGTAAAACAAAAAGAATTGTTCAATTATGCATCACAAAACCCCAGGGAAAACCTGGGAAACCAAGTTTCCCACTTTTAATGCAAAGGGCAAGGGCTTCAAGTGGATGACACAGGCAGGAAAGTCTCAAAGCTCCTTCCCCAACTCCCCACTTCATTTCCTCATGCACACCACTGATAGTTTTTTTAGCTAATTCTCAACTCTCCTAGCACACATATCCAGTACTCTCTACTGGACTGTTTATAAAGTCAGGCCTCTATTCCCAATAGTTTAAAGTAATGAAAAAGAAAGATACAAGAAAATACATTCAATAAGCAAAAATAAAAGTACTGTCGAATCTGACATTTCATGTTGTGAAAGTAATAGCTGAGATAATGTTTAAGGGACATTAACAGTGAGTTAGCAACATAAAGAGATCAGACTGCTCTGCCTGTGCTTCCAGAATAACAGCAAGTTTTCTGGAGTTTTAACTCTCCATCTACTCCTCTTCAAGATTCTAACAGAGTTAAAGGTTCTTACTAAGTACCTGAGATTAGAGTCAGGTTGAAACATGTTTAAAACACCTTAAATTATTTCAAAAGGGAGAAATGAGAACAAAAAAATCACCCAAGTTGAGAAATAAGAAATTATGAACAGAATGAAACTACTGGTAAACATACACTGTCAAAGTCAAAAAGAAAAGAGGAAAGGAGGGAGGGTGGGGAAAAGAAGAACCAGGAGAGAAGCTCTGGCTCTTCCTGTGAAGATTCCTTGTTTCCTGATTTAAGTACTATTAGATACCCTTCTGAGGGGCAGCACTGTTCATGTTAGTTTCCCAAGTACACCGAACAGTAATGATGACCAAATGGCAGGCAAATCCCAGTGAACACAGTAAAAAGTCGGTGATTTCTCTGTCATCCTTCCTTAGAGAGGGCACACAGTCTGGAGATGTGGCCAATTCTGCTGGCTGAGCCGAAAAAATCTGTGGTAGAAAATACCAAAAACGGCCCCCTACCCATTCTAGTGGAAAAAATATACAAAACCCCTCCCAAACCTAAACAAAACAAAACAAAAACAACCTTCTCCCTCCTAAAGAAACCACATTGAAACATAACGCCCTGCAAGAAGTCCTATGTGTACGTTTTTACAAGGCTGGTCGAGGTTATTTTGTTTTGGATTCCACATAAATTTTATCTCCATCCCTAATGCCAAAGGAATGCAGTGCCCGAGAGCTGTATTTCATTTCCTCTGGGCCAAAGGGGGCTTCGTGGTCAAAATAGTAGAGAAGCATGTTGCTTGTTGGTAATTGCACTAGAGTTTTTAATTGTTTCTTTAGTTCTGCAACTGTTTGGTCCAGACGAATGCTCATCTCTTCCACCTGATCGTTAAAGTGGACTTCTACTTTCGCACTGCTCTGGGGTCTTAGGTCCACTTCTGCCAAAGGCTCCAACTTCCCGTATTTTGTGATTAGTTCATGATACCTAGAAGGATTAAAAAAACAGTGTCAGCTTATACTACAAGCTCATAAATTATGGACTTCTTCCAAACTGCATGTAAACTATACTCCTACTCTCAACATCTTTCTGATATCTTATTCTAATATTACATCTATCTATCTATCTATCTATCTATCTATCTAATCTATCTAGTGACTCTTACAGATTCTGTGATCTAATACGGTTGTGACCTCTACTGAGTCCACAGGAAAACTACATCCTGTGTATAAGGAAATTGTTTCTACTGAAGATGGTTACAATGGCTGCTGTTGATATTACATAAGGATAGGCTTAGAAAAAGAAAATAGAACCTAGAAAAGTAGATACTATAATCTCTCTGCAGAACTTGCTTTCTTGGGTGTTATCATCAAGAAGGGTAGATATCTAAGGGCAGATGTCTAAGCACATGTACCTTGGGGATAGAAGGGAAGATGGAAGGAAGCCAGCAGTTTCTGAGGCCTGAAGAAGTCATAACTTATAGACAAAAACACGTGTGTTAGCAATTAACCTAGCTCTTTCAGTGATGCCTCGTTTGAATGTTCCAACCCCATCTCAGCTGTAACAAAAGGAATTTATAGAAGAATCAAGGACACATTCTTGGGGAAAAAAAGTGGTAAATAAGGAATACATGTTCCTTGGTCAACAAAAGAATAAAGACCAAAAGACACCAAAAGGAAAGTGAATTACAGAGATGCAAATAAGGCCCACAAGATCAAATTTCCTATGTGGAAAATCTTGTCTCCATTTTTTACTGAGGAAGCTTTGTAGTTTCCTACACTCCAAATAGGAAAAAAATGCTGAAAAAAAAAAATGCAGTATTAGTTTTATTATAACCAAGACACACAAGTTACTTTAATAAAGGATTACAATATAAGTCACATAAGATTATTACCTTATCTCCCCCACCCCACTTTTGGCTTTAATGTAGTTAAAAACCAGAATCATAAGGTGTGTAGGTACATTAAAAACATGGTAAGACATCTGTGCTTAGAGATGAAGATAATTTCCATTAAAAAAAATTTTTTTTTATTTTAAAGATGTGGGGTACAATTCAGTTAGGCGTACAAAGGTTCATTATGCAGGTACCCTTGTTGATGAGGTGTGCCCCTCCTTCCCTGGCAGTTTCCCACTACTGCCAGTCCCCTTCTCACAGTATTATGAAAATTGTTCAAGGTCTGCTTATGAGTGGTACTCAGTTGTTTGTGATACTCAGTTCTTTGTTTCTGTGACAGATCACTCAGTATTGCAGACCCTAAGTCCAACCAAATTGCTGTGAAAGTTCATAATTTTGTCCTTATTTATGATTGCATAATATTCCAATGGGCATCACTGTTGGTTGCATGATTTTGCTATTGTGAATACTGCTGCAATAAACATGTGTGTGCAAGTAACGTTTTTGTAGAATGATTTGAGTTCCTCCGGATATGTTTCCAATAGGAGAATTGCTGGGTCATATGGAAGGTCAATTTCTAGCTCTTTCAGAAATCGCCAGGATGTGGTACTTTAATTCAAAACTCCACAAACAACTCTGTCA